>CAKNEU010000286.1:0-27102 GCA_930272665.1 Mariannaea elegans | reverse complement strand
GCAGTTAAAATAAGCTTTATAACTATACCTATTTTAATAGGTTAAAATAATAAGCTAATAGCTATTTTCAATTGAAAGAAATAGCTATTTTCAGTTAAATTAAAATAATAGTTATAAGTTAATATATAAAGTTAATTATAACTTTTCAACTTGCCATTTTCGGCTATTTCTCAATTAAACCTATTAAAATTAATACATTTAAAATAAGCTTAAGATATTTCCAGCCTTTTATAGGTTAGCAATAACTACAGCCCAACTAGACTTTATAAATTCTAATAAGCTTAAAAGAACTACTTCCCTTCTCTTTATAGGTTTTTAGAACTTTAGACCTTTTAAATATAAGCAATTTTAAACTAATTAAATCTATTTTTATATCTTTATAATTCCCTTATTTTAACCTATTAGAATATCTTATTAAATTATCTAATAGTTATCTTTCTTCCCTATTATTCTTCTACTTTCCTACTTTAATAAGTTATTTAACTTTCTTTACTACTTAATACCCGGTTGACGCGGGAAAGGCGGTATCTCGTTTCCGAATCTTGAAAAGAGAAATTTGCATGTGAGGAAACGGCAAAAAGTATTCGTAGCCTTTCTAGACTCACTTTGTGGCAAAGAGGAATGCAGCGGGCTCCAGGAATAATATGTTCGACCTCCGAGACCACCCGGAGATAATACAGCTCTTGCACACTCTTTTCATCGTCCCAATCAATTTCAGTATGTTCATTTGATAAAAGGACTAGCATGAACCCATTGTTGTCGAGGCTGAAATCGTTCGTGGAACCGCGAATGTCTGATATCTCAATTATCACCTCCTTGCGCTCTATGTTTACACAAGCATGGTAAGAAAGTTATCTTACACAGAAGATAAGTGACGCTACAGACATGGCATACCAAGACGAGACTGATATGGAGAGCAAGGAGCGATCCTACAGGTTACGGGAGAGAGACGAAACAATAGAGGAAACTAAGGCTAAAAAAAATGCGGTAATGACTGTGAAAATAGCGCCGGGTATAGTGATGGTGGTGATGTTAATGCTTTAAGAGATATTTGATTTTATTAATGGTAAATTGATGAATTCTAATTAAGCAGGAAGATAAGGCGATGTGGTGAAAATTCAAGAAACTTGCAATACAACGCCTACACCAAGAAGACACGGCCCTAGACAGAACATAGCTCCAAAATCATCTTCGTATTACTCTGAACTCGGACTACCTATTTGCAGGCATATAACCATTCATCATCCAAAAGCTTATACTGTCTGTCAAGCTGAGTCCAGAACTGAAAGGTAGTCGAAGTTTTAGTTATATTACCGGGGAACCTTATCGAAGACAATAAATGATAAGGGTCAATATTAAGTAAGGTGACATGCTGGTTGATGATAGGAATAAACTAATGGAACTGCTGCAGTAAACCGTCAGTAGGTATTGTAAAAGGCTCTCTGCGTGGTATTAACTTACCGTGCGCCCACTTATGCTTAGAGCTGTAACATAAATGACAGAGGGACAAGAGAGTGACCGCGGAACTGCATCAAGTCAGTCGGTGCCAGAAACATTTGTCCGCATCAGACCACTTACACACTCGAAAGTCGCGTCGTAATGGAATGATGGAGGGATGCGTGTTGCGGATGTTTGATAAGCTCGTGGAACTGCAAAAATGCGTATAGCACGGCTAGCTCATAGCTGGAAGTTCCTGTATGTCCTGTAGAGGGGTTAGGTCTATAAACCGTATATAGAGAAGTGTTGTGCAATTTACGCAGGACTAAGCTAATGGATCGATGATTCGGTTAGGAAAGATGAAAGATGCTTGATTCTTCTATCTACCCGGGCTGAGAGACTCCCTATTTATCTTACCTAGATGCCGAAGGCCTTTCCAGTCTCGAGCCCTTGAGCCCTCGTTGTTTTAAACTATCTAGGTTACCTTGTCCCGGGTTATCTCGCACAACACCACAGTACCTTCTAAATGCCGTATTTGTCAGGCTACCAGAGGAAACGTTTCACAGGTAATTTGAATTTTGTCAGTAGTATTTGCCAACTGCCTAGGGTTCAAAGGGCATTATCATGTCTCGCTCGGGCCACACCCTGGGTGGTCGTACATAGGCAGGGTCATAGTCAGCCAACTCTTCAGCAGAGAGTCTGTTATAAATCGCCGGCACAAAGCCGACACTAAGGTACATCCAGCCAGTATCCTCTCGAGTACAGCCCTCGATGGATTGGTAATTCTCGTTGCCTCGTCCCTCTGATTTGCGGTCCTTATCCAAGATAGCACATACAACAATTTTCCGGACGCCTTCTCCACCAGCATCTGCCCAGGTTTCGTACTCATCAACTGTATTAAGACAATTTTGGTCGACATAAATGCAATATCGAAATCTGGGTAAGTACTCAATCATTGGCCATTCAGCGCCGCTCTCAACCCGTTGGCCATCCACCCATTGAGAAAATCGCCTTTGTACATGTTCTTTGGAGGCACCATTTAAATTTTCTTGGTCCTCAACAACAGTCCAATTTAAGTACTTCCACAGGAGAGTAGAAACCTCATTGAATTCCAATTCCTGTTGTATGGATGCTTTGAAGAACTCAAGGTACTTGTCCCATTGAGCATTGTCGGCATATGCACAGCGGTAAATCACAAAGCCCCAGGATTCAAATTCAGTCACTTGCATATGATGAATCATTGTTCCATATGGCTCCCTTTCTGTAATATAGTGAAGCTGGGGAATGCTTTGGAGAGTTGGTTCGACTCCGATCGGGTGCTCGCGAATGCTGGCAATAGTATCAGGAATAGGATCCAAGTAATTGGTCATCCCAGGTAGATGAAGAGGAATAAGTCGCATTTTGAGTTGAAAGTAAAAGTGAATCCTGATGATAATAAAGGAATAGAGAAATGACAATATTGGGGTCAGCAGTGTCGGGAAATGATCAGGTTTGGAAAAAGGACGACATTAAGTAGAGGAAAGATGAGTTTAAAAATATGGCGCCCCATAGGCATAAAAGTTTTACTATTATTCTTATGGAAAGTTGTAATAATAATGTCAATCTGCATTTGTCTTCTTTTAAGTGCACAATGCTAAAACTCTAACTAATATCGGCCGACATGACCCCGGTCTGCAGGGAAACCTTCGGCTGTGGCAGAGGAAATAACTCTCCTACCATTCTTAAGCCTTCTCCTATAGTAGATTTTCTATAATCAGTTTTCTAAATCACGGCCTAAACCATGTGAGGTAGAATTTCCTTATTAAAAACCTTTAATATCAACCAGAGTAATAAATACAAATGCAGCATTCAACCATAAGAGCGAGCCTGAATTCTAACTTTTCTGTAGTAGTAAACCCTTTGATAAAAAATAAAAAAAATAGAATTCAAGGTCGGGCCACACACTAATAATCATGTTGTCTCTACGTCGAATTGACGTTGCTTGGATGCAAAACCTGAGCAAAGAAGTAAAAAATAAAAGTTAATATGGTGCAAAAAAACTCGCCGAGACCCTTCTTGTGGCGAGGGAGGTTCCTCATAAAATCAGCTTGAACAAGGAAGCTTGAATCAATTGAACATCTTTGAAGCCTCTCCTTGACTACACAGAACGCCTGTGAAGGCTGGGCCTCTTGTGTATTGCAACGAAAAGGGGGCCGTATTGGTCTATCTAAGCATATGGAGAAAAGGAGCTTAAAAAGCCCTTCCTTTGAACAGGTGTTACCCAAGGAGCTCCGAACTCTCTACGATTCCTCGGTGAAACTTCTTCCTCTGAAGACGATGACCGACATAGCTCCAGTTAGCATATATCGGGGAACCTAAGCGGGAGGGTTCTGGCGGGCATAGCTCCGTACGCAGGGGCAGGCAACTGTAGTTCCTGCCTAGGTTCGGGGCCGCAGTCATATCCGGAAGGTCTGCTCCGGTTGTCTTCCGGCGATGTGTCCACCTGGAAGGTTCGGGACCGCAGTTCGGTCTTAGGCCGGCGTAGCCAGCCCTCACAGCCCTAGCGCGTAACAACGCCCCGGTGGTGATTATCCGTAAAATCACCCCTATTAGCCCGCCGGTCAACACTTAATTATAGCTCTCGCCCTAGTCCGACCCCCAATCGAGCTTTCAGTTTGAACAGCTCCGATACAATGCCTCTTCCCCCTGGGCCCGACAATAATAGAAATCATCACCGCAGCAACCTCTGATCTACGTGAGTGACTTTATATCGCCCAGCAGGAATGCAACCGCTAGGTCCTAATCACCCTTCGAACTATTTGCACAGGTGGCCTCAACTTGCAAGAGACTTTCTTAGCAGGGACCTCTTACGGAAGACTAAAGTATTCTCGGCGAGCTACTCGGTCATAAGGTTTGGGGTCGCTAGATTCGGGGCCGCTTGCCCTCCGTGAATGGGTTCGTTTTGCTCCGCTGAGCCTCGGCACAGCTCGGGCATGCACGGCTCCGGCTACTACGGCAGAATAATGGAAAAAAGATTTTTGCATCCTTCTGTCTACCTTATTCGAAGAGAGAATCGTTCATGGCTCTGACCAGACAATTAGAAGTTAATTGGACCACGACCTAATAATAAACTGGGATTTCCATCTCCCTCTGACTGGAATAAGGAAATTGCCCCTCATCATGAGAATCTTAAGGGAATAGTAGATCTGGAAAAAGTCATCGTTATCACGGGATTTGACTAGGTCGGACCTTGGGGTGATTCTTGCACGCGATGGGAAATGGAGGCCTATGGTGAATTCTCACTCGAGGGTTGCACCGAAATGGTCTGGATCATAGGTTTTATCAAAAATCATAACAAGTCCCTTGCAAGGCAAGCTGTACACTGGCTGGATTAACGTCAAAATGGGAGAGCCTGTGGGTGATAGAGAAGTGAAACCTAAGTATGAAAAGTATATTCTCGAACAGCTAGGATCCAACTTGTCGAACCCGAACTGTTTGGAGGATACGACCCTAACCGCAAGCAGCTGCTTCAAGAAGTACTGATTGGCGAGGATCTTGAGCCGTTTGAGGCCTCTAGGGAGACTGCCGAATAGTTCAAACGTGAGCACGGCGATAAGGTAGAGATCTTCGAAACCCCAGAGAGTGGAGAATATTGTGTTTGTGTTAAAAAGGGTGCCTTCCTTTGGATTTCTGAGGCACTTCGCTTTAACCAACTAGTTGTAGGCCAAATCTCGATAGAATTGAGGAGCGCCGGATTTGCTCGATTCATGACTCGGATAAAGCGGTCGATCGTTTCACGATCGTTGTTCCGAAGGCCGCCAAGGGCCATATCGAAGCAGAGTTGCAGCACATCCCCACGCGCCCATTTCCATGATGAATCGTAAGTTCGAACTTGGTGAGAGCGTTGATAGCTTCAGGATCGATCAACAAACTTTATCGGAGTGACTAGTCGTCGATGCACTTGACAAGTCTATCCCAGAGTTAGAAGCGTACTTCTGTCAGGGGACACTTCTCTCCAAAATCTCTCTGTTGGTAACGCACATCTCCCTCCTTCCTTGTTATTACCCATTCCTCATTATTCATCAAGGTAGATCTCATCATAATCCCCAACAAACCTCCCGTAGGCAACATACATCTCCTCTTTTCTTTCTATCCCTTTCTTTTCTCATTTCATCTCTTTTCATCCCTCTACACTTCTATTACTCTTTCCTATCCATCTTCTGCCTCTTCCATCTCTTCTTTTCCTACACCGACTACTCCTAAAGACCATTGTCGACCATTGTCGACCCTAATCGGTTGAGCCGTTGCTCCCAAAGAACCCCGACCGGTTGAACCGTTGCCCGTGAAGACTCCCACCTCCCTGACCAGTCGAGCTGTTGCCCCTGAAGACCCTCGACCCTCTACCCCCCGACCAGTTGAGCCGCTACTCCTGGAGACTTCGACCCCTCCGACCAGTTGAGCCGTTGCTCCTGGATATTGTCGACCCTTCCTCTGATCAGTTAAGCCGCTGTTTCTAAACACTTCAGCCCGCCGACCAGTTGAGCCGTTACTCCTAAAGATCCTCGACCCTCCCTGACCAGTTGAGCTATTGGTCCTAAAGAAGAAGATGTCTACCTCCCTGACCAATTGAGTTGTTGCTCTTGAAGATCCGATGCTCCAAGCAGTTGAGCTGTTGCTCCTCGAACTGTTGAGCCGTTGCTCTTGAATCTGCACGATGCCTCAGATATCTCAGATGTGATAATGCACAATGTCAGATCCTATCTCAGATGTGATGATGCACAATATCACATCCGATCCGATCTTACACCATATCGGCCGAATCCAATCCTACATAATGTCACATCCGATCCAATCCTGCACAATGTCTGATGTAATGCTGTGCGATGAATACTGTTGCATTGCTCTGCGTGTGTGTTCGGTGTGATCTAGGCTGCCACTTATTGCTCTTTATTTCTCCCTATGATATTGGTATTTGTTGTTATTCCTTCCCAGTGCAGCTCGACAGCCAGCTACTAATTTATCCTCTCTTCTCCCTCTTTCTTTGTTATTCCTCTTCCCTTATTATTCCTCTTTCCTTATTTCTCCTCGAGATAGATCTCATCACAATCTCCAATAAAACCTCCCGTAGGCAACACACATCTCCCTCTTGTTATTTTCCTTTCCTTCATATTCCCCTTCCCTTCCTATTGCTCTCTTTCTTTTCATGTTACTCCCCCCCCGGGACTAGCTGAGCCGTTGCTCCTGAAGAAGACTTCTACCTCCCTGACCAGTTGAGTCGTGACTTTCTCCAGGTGGAGTATTACTCCAAAACGGGAGTCTCGGAATTTAAACTACAGATCACCTTCTCTAGTGTAGGATGACGACATGCCGAATTTCCCATCCCTAGCAAGAATGTACAGCGACCTCCGTGAGGGTTTCAAGTTCATTTTTGGCCAAGAGCAGGCCCATTTCAAAATTAGACAGCGTCGCCTCTCTCTCTCTCTCTCTCCTTTCCTGTCCAAGTTGCAACATTTGCAGGTCTTGACGTTGCCGTCTTGTCGAGTCCTACATCAATAGGTATTGCGCAAACACGAACTTGGGTAAATTCCCCAAATCTTGAACCTCCATCTTTTGCAAGTTGATGAGGATCGAAACTAGACATATGGCCACCATTTTTCTAAGTTAAACTTTTTGTTGAATGCAACCACCTGACTTCGGGAGCTGAGAAATGGCTTGCAGTAGCGTCGACAAAAGGAGTTTGTTGTAGTGGGTCGACAGAAATCACCTTTGGTCACACTCTTTGATTAGCAACCTTCAGGCCAAAAATATATCGATTTGCTCTATAAAAAAGGGGTAATAATAGCAGTAGAGATAGGCATTTCCCGGAGTTGACTAATCCTTAGATATCTAAGCACTGCAAATAGATCATCAAGTAATAAAAAGATCCGCCGGCTTTAAAGGTACAAGTTGTCTGAACGAAACCTCTGTAGCACGTGAAAGCGGGCTTTCAAGCCACAAGTTTGTTTTAAAGAAAGCATGTGAATGACCAACTCGTGGCAGATTCTGATTCGTAGAGTGGGAAGTTTCGCATTCGTCGATACACTGCGAGCTATTTAACGGTTACATAACACGACGGAGGACAGCGGGTATATAAGTAGCTGTGAAGGCATTGATATAACTATCTCTTAATCGATTCATGCTGCTTAGATTTCACTTCCGCATTTAATCATAAGTATATGCCACACATATTCATAGGGTAAAGGATAGCCTTTACATTTGCTCTATTATGTCCCACAAATCAACCTTGGTGTCGGTGCAGGCCGACCCCAAACCGCTCATTATACTCGGTGACGGCAGTTGGTGCGGTCGCGAGGCAGCAACACGGTCAAACATCTACCTAGTTGCAAAAATGGTCGGGATAAATATAGACGACCCAACAGACACAGACATACATGTTATGGACAATAAGGCGTGGTATATCCATGGTGTTGGACTAGGAAGCACATTTCTTGAGTACGTCATCAACAGTAACGTGTGTCAAAAATGACGCGCTAAATTTTAATCCAGTTATGTCTTCAACGGAATAACAGCACAAGATCTCGCTATGCAATGCATCAAAGCATATGAGTTCATTGTTCATCACTATCGCTATCCCGATCGACAGGTCTGGATGTTCGGCCTGTCAAGGGGTGCGTACATGGTACGATCGGTTGCCGGAATGATAAACAACTGTGGTATCGTTAAACCAATCATTAAACCCGACGGTACCATTAACTACACTGAAACCAGGCTGCTTTGCCAGCAAGTGTACAGAATCTACCGCTCCGACGATTCCATTAATGACCCGCACTCGCCCCAGTCCCTCCGCTTTCGCCTACAGGCAAGTTGGCCATTAGTTGGAGACGAAGAGCCCAGTGCTCCAAAATTGACGCCGCCCGTGAAATTCATGGGTCTTCTTGACACCGTGGGCAGCCTCGGCATACCTGATTTTGTCGGCGGCGTAGGATTGGACTGGCCTCAATTCCATGATCAAATCGTCTCTACTGTGGTCGAGCTAGTTTACCACGCCGTGTCCATTCACGACGATCTATACGTCTTCCCTCCATGTCTGGCCAAACGAAATGTCCATCCAGGGAAGCCAGAAAACTTTGGAATCACACAACGGTGGTTCCCCGGTGTACATTATGACCTAGGGCGGCAACGCTTCCGATTCTTACGAATGTTTGGTGGTGGACTGTTAGAACGACTCTTGGCGAGGTGGACCTGGGCGAGCAAGGTCATCGAACCAAACGAGGTGCTGTCGGATCTTGTGTTGAAATGGATTGTCGAGGCTGTGAAGTCAAATGACCCCAGTGGACAGGTTATCCCAACTACGACAGCTGAGAAGGAAATCAACGCCGCAAATCAAAGAATGGTGTCCGAAACCAGAAAGATCGGAGATGGAGACGTTTACCGAAATATTGTGGCATACGCACCATTTGGCACTGCCATTGTGAAATTCTTGACAGTATTGTACGGCACACGCTGGCAGACCAATCAGATTTACCAACTTCTTTTCGCGCTGCGAGATCGCCTTATAATTGACCTAGATTCACAAGTCTACAACTACACGGAGGCCGATACATCCATTCCGGGATCTAGGGCTGTGACTATTGAGGAACTTGCAAGACTAACTCATTCAAGATACCCGTCGCAAGCTTACGAGGGTTGGAGATTGCGTCGCGCTTTACTCGACGGCCTTTAAGGCCGTGGCATTAGATTCTAGTTTCGAGGGTTGGACTCTTAAGAAGACGTTCAGCCTTCATCCAGACAGTGCAACGTTGCCGAATGATTGACGAGTGTGCGCAATTATCCTGTGGAAAGGTTCAGGTTGAGGACCGGTACTGAGAGTCTTACTATTTGGAAAAGGTGGTGCAGGGACAAAATGATCACCTAGACGCTTCTTGGACTCCCCCATAACATTTCATGGCAATCATCAAGGTTGCCGTGAGATATTTTCTGGGCTTTTTTCAACAGAATCGCTCAACGCCTGTACTGGCGATTTGAGATGGCTACCTTGAACTTGGCTAAATGGCCGAAGACCTCCTCCATGTCCGACTTGACTCCGCCTTGGAAATACTTGCACAATCTCTCTCAGTGGGGTTATTTACAATCCGTCCCTCTGTGCTACAGTTTTCATTCAGGTACCGCCATTCATGAACACGGAAACTTTCAGAGTTTGCATGTAACTCTTATTACTGGGTAGTACGCGATTTTTAATTATTCTCGTCTCACGGAAGAGTTCGTCAGAAATGCTGTGGGTGCCGTGCAGTACCAGAGGGACATCGGTGATCGATTTTCGTGCCATTAAACCAACTTAAATCAGCAATACATTACTATCGTCCCTTATTTCACCTGTTAATATGAAATCTATACGTAATTCTGACCCTGATTGAATAGGCTGGTTATATTTTTGCAAGGTTGCTATTAAAATTCCACCCGGCCTTGTGGTCCAGCGCACCGACTTATATCTCTAATTACCTTTATTTTTATTTTTACCTAATTCATTCTGCTAACTAACTCTGTAATACCAGAATATAGATTTTCAAATAAGATCGTTAATATATTACCCTAGATCTGGTTCTAATCCAAGAACCGAATCTAGATTAGCCCAAAGCGCATCGCCCCATAGACTCCAAAATGCAGGGTTTAAAAGACCGTCGTAATTTGAAATATCCAACGGAGTCACATTAGAACCATTGGTAGATGTTTCTGTATTATCAGATGTAGTATCGCTCACAATGTACTCGATAGCACAGCGCTGGAGGTATCTTTGGGCCGATGACTCTCCGCCAAATACTGAAAATATGGCAGGAACAAGTTCTGATAGACCGTCATCATGCTGCATAGGAGGCGTTGCAAGAAGCGCATTATCTTGTGTCCGGCAAGCTTTCTCGGAAAATTTCTTCCGTGAATCGTAGAGGCTCAAGATGCGTCTGATAACCTGCCATCCATCAGATATTAACGGTATGGAACGTGCCTTCTCCACGCTGGTGCTATGAGCTTGGAGATCCTCAAGAATCATTTCGATATCGGCTCTGATGTATTCTGCATTCGAAGGCATTTCCACGAGGAGGAATGTGGCCAAGGCGACAGCAGCAGAAAACACTTGGTAAGCCTGTACATGCATTTTCTGAGAACGCTGAAACCGAGGAGTATCAGGGCTGCGTAAAGCCTTATACACTGTGAGTGCAGCTGTGCTCTCAGTAACACATCTCTGCCACGAATCACCGACAAGCGGGTTGAGAAATGGCCGATACATACGGACCCGCTGGACGCAAATGCAACTATGCAGGATGTGTCGCATCCAGGTGATCGTGTTGAAGAAACCGTGCGACATGCGGGATCGGAGTACATCAGGGCTTTCCTTGAGGTACCAAGGGAATTCATCCATTATTTGGGTAATCTTGGAGTCAATCTCGACGACAAAGGAATACGATGTGAGGTTTGCCCCGTTATCGATATACAGCATGTTGAGCAGTCGGAATATCCGGGCTCTGAAGCAATGGACGCTCATTTCGGTTGGCTCCGAGATGGGGCGTGCATGAATGGCAGTTGGCGTGATATCCAAGTCGTTGCAATTGGCCGGGAAGGGAACTGTTGAGAGACGGGACTGCAAGAGTGGTGGGCGCCCAAGACAAATCGATTGGAAACTATGGTGGGTTAGGAGATTAATTGTATGCCCCAAATGCGGGGGAGGGGTTTGACTGACGTGTCAGAAGATACGAGGTCCCACCATATGCGATGTCTCATTTCTCTCTCGATGCAGTTCAATCCAGTTATCGGTGCCTCTTTGTCTAACCCTATGGCCTGGGCATTGCGGACTGCTTGTCCCAAATGACTAGAATAGCATTATTAGTCTAGGCGCTCGGGCTTTCCTTCAGAAGCTGTGAAGGGAATGGATACGAATAAGAGAGGACGCACGAATTAAGAACTTCAATTGATTTCGTACTGTACCAGTAAAGTTGAGATATTAGAAACACTTGAATCTGCCTAAGCGTCGGCTTTGAGTCGTAACCCCCGTTGTGGAGCGCCTGTCGAGAAGCAGTATACCATCGTTGATGGAGTCGTGGTAGATCGGAAGCATCAAAACCTCCAGCTTCGGCCATCTGCGACGGAATGAAAAGGGCTCCTAGACATAGCATCATGTAAAGCAGAGCCAGCCATGTAAGATTGATGTCAGAGACGTCGGTAGTCCAAAACTGTGCATATTCGGCACGGAATGTCGGCCCATGTATGGCCTGGTACACCCAATTGATGTTTTCAAAAAAGTATGAAATCAACATGTCGCACTGAGTTTGTGTTGGTAGAACACTGATGAGGTAGCGCCTCCAATAGGACGCTGGCTCATCCAGCAATGTGCGATCTGAGATGTCACGAGATCGTAACATGACCGCTGATGCAACTGTCGTTCCATCCACAAATGCTGGAACAGTCTCAAGAAGCCCTCTCCCTGGTCATTCACACCGCGATGAGGTTTATCGCCACTGTATTGACATTGCAGATCTCGATGCCACTCAGTGGAAGTTTCGGGGCTGGGCTGGACGGCATCGTCTGAATCTCTAGCTATCACGCTAGGTGGACTCGGTAGAAGATGAGATCCATCACATTTTGGGGGAGAGGTTTTCGTCTTCACCTCTCGCACTGGAACTGGCAGCTCGCAGTTGGTGCCGTGGCTTCGCGACACTGGCGTACGGGCTGATGGGGGAGGGTTGAGTCTGCACTGCTCCTCGCGATTGTAGCGACAACAATTCTGGCATGGAACGGCTCGATTGCACCGAATCTTGTAGAGACGACAGGGTAGGCAACTCAGTGCTCTGCGTTGCCTCCGGGGCACACCCCGGCTTGGAGGAGAGGGGTGAGCATCGCGGTCATGAGGCGAGGATGCGGACATCGACATGTTGGTTTACGGGTGATAGAGAGATCTCGGAAGTCGGCTCAATCGATGATATTCTTCCCCGCTCGTGAGCGAACCGCCGAGCCAGTCAGTCAGTTTCAGTTCGTGATCGCTTGAGCTAAGCTAGCTGAGCAGCGCCGAAAATTGACGCTAGGAGATAACTGAAGATAAACCAGAGTACGACGCTAAGGACATGACCGGCCAAACTGCGATGCTATTGGTGGACTTAGCCCCTGGTTGACAAATCTCCATGATATCGGCGAAAGGGATAGCGCCAGTCGCAACAGTACCACAGTGAATGTTTGCCAGGCCTTGACATGTTGATTTTCTATCCTTCTGATTCCGAATCACTCTCGGTCTTCTCATGGGCAAGTCCTTGGCTTATTTACCGTTTGCCATGATCTAAGTTTGAACATGATTTCTCTCCAGTGTGCACTTATTCAAGGAACAACTGACAGTCCATTTTCGTGACAACGATGATGGAAGTCGTTGCTGTTAGTCACAGCCATCCGCGTTGGCTCGATATAGGTGGCCGACGAGTGTTCACTTCTATTATTCACACCCCCCTGACTCAGCCGGAAGATTTCATTACTGTCGACTCCAAAGGCATCCATGAGAACTCTTCTGCCGCGCACAATGGTCAAGTCTACGCCTTCTTCGCCCATCACTACGACTACTGGGTGGATAAACTAGAGGTACCACGGCAAGATTGGGGCTGGTGTCATTGGGGTGAGAACATTACTTTTCGATGTGACCAGGACGTTTCAGAGAGGGATTTCCACCTGGGAGATATTTGGAAAGTCGGAAAAGAGGTTGTGCTTCAAGTATGTGGCAGCCGCGTGCCATGCTTCAAGCTCGCCTGGCGCTGTGGGCAAAGGGATTCTTGGTTGCAGCACCTGGCCAGCACCGGAAAATGTGGCGTGTATCTCAAAGTCCTCCAAGGAGGGCGAATCTATCCCGGGGACGAGGCAAATCTATTATCCAAGAGGTCACACAGACCTATCATCGACTGTGCAACCATCACTAGAGTTGCATTTGGTGACGCTCAGTCTACCCGAGCGACCATGGACCTCTTAGTAGATGACCCAGATTTGCTTGATATGAACAAACTTATCTTCAGACGAAAGCTTTCCATGTTGGAAGATCAATCACTGGCGGGAAAGAACGCCTGGAAGGGATGGCGCCGGGTGTGTGTATCCCATATTGCACAGGAGTCCCCAGATATCAAGTCATTCTATCTGATCCCACAGCTCGACGATCAAGAAGACTTGTCACTTGCAGCCTATTTGCCCGGCCAATTCATTACTGTTCGCTTGCCGAATAACCTAATACGCAGTTGGTCAATTTCATCATACCCAGAAGAGCGCATGCGTGAGTCTCCCAAGACATATCGCATAAGCATAAAAAATGCTGGACTGGCGTCATCTTGGATGCACAATTATTGTCAGCAAGGTACCATACTTGAAATTCGATCACCAGCCGGGTCATTTTGTTTAGACTGGTCCCCACAGTTTCCTGGGAGACAGATATACGCATCCGCTGGCATTGGGATCACACCAATGCTGGCGATGCTGCGTGCACATTTACAACACGAGGCGATGCAACGATCACCTGCAATTTGGGTTCATGTCGCTCGAGATATAGAGCACGTCCCTTTTTGGGATGAGCTCCAAGATCTGTTGAGTGGTTCTGTAGCTAAAGATCTCGGGATCCGTGTACTACTTTTTTTGACAAATCCGGAAGCAACGCAACGGCAAAACTTAACTAATGGCGCTTTGGTCAAATCAGCCTTTGATTTACCCGTCGAATTGCACACTGGACGCCCAACATTGGAATCTCTGCGTTCTATATTTGTGGATGCTTACATGATGGACCCGTTGCGGATTACGCCAATAGAAGTTGAGGGGAAGTTCTCTACAGTTTATCTCTGTGGAACAGCGCCCTTTGAAAAGTCGATGCGTAATATCCTTGATACACTCGGTGTTCCAGATGCACTAGTTCTCTCAGAGGCATTCTCTGGTACCGGGACACCATCAGCTATTTCAAGGATCGAGTGTTCGAAAGTTCGATTCCTCAACTCGAATCGCACAGTTGCATGGAGAAGAGGAAAAAAGCTGCCAGCTGTGAAGAGTGAGCAAGCCGGTGAATCACGTCCTAATTCATCTAAGGAAAGCAATATGTCGGGGCCTACCTTGCTTGAGCTAGCAGAAGACGCTGGTTTGAAACTTGAATATGGTTGCAGGACTGGCGTTTGTGGCTCGTGTGAGTTGTTGTTGTGCAAGGGAAAAGTTACCGCTGGGTTGCAACCGGGAGGGCTGGTTCGCGTTTGCATCGCCCGCCCATCCAGTGAAACAGTTGAGATAGAAGGATAGCCAGAAATGTTGTATCTTAAGACATATGCTCAATTATTCACGCTTTCAATTCACCCCATTATTTATTGCCCAGTAACAAAGTCTATTTCACACTATGCTCAAATGATGCATGGCAAGGCTCCCTTATAGAAGCTCTGTCAAAAACGGCAAGGGAGTTTTTCAAAAGTTGTCATATTTCTAGAGCCAACATAAATTTGTCTCTTCTAGATACGACCCATATCTCGAGCATCAAGGGCAGCGTGATATAGGCAGTATCCTGCTGATTAAACCTCTCTCTCCTTCTCATCAACTACTTCTTCAGTCTTTCCATGGAGAGCCTCTTCACCCTGAATGATACCAAAATCAAATTTCAGCCTCTCAATGTACTCTTCGAGATGCTCCATAGCTTCAAATTTAGTCACAGACGAGACGTAGTCTGTTTGTCCTGGTACCGGGAACAGTTTATGCAAACCAATAGCCACGAGGAATGCTGATGGTAAAGAGCAGTTAGTGATTGGTGTCTTATGTTCAGTTGGGGGTACTAACGGATTAGGAATCCTGTGAAAGAGCACAAGTAGTACATATGCAAGCCTTGTACGGAGACTTTGATCGAAGGATTCACAGTCGTAAGGAATCCAGGAATATGAGGTACCGCGCCACAGGTCCACTAATCGTTGATATCAGTATGGGTAGGCAAATATTGAGGAATGTCACGGGGCAACCTACAGCAACTATAGATCGCCAATTAACGCCTCCAGTGTACCAGTAAATAGATTTAGATCCCATGCAGTACAAGTCTGAAACCTTGATTCGACGTTTTTGGATGATGAAATAATGAGCCACGACGATTCCCAGGAACGGCTGTAGGAAGATGGTATATGCCGACATCACCGAGATGAAAATGACGGCTCCACTGAGGAGATACCACGGGTTGATGACCAAGCCCAAAAAGGCCGTCAGCAGCTGGCCCCGACGGATGTTAATGTACTTTGGTACCAGGGATGACATGTCAGTGCCACCAGAAAAGGAGTTTCCGACAACATTCAACGCAATCTGCGAGATCCCAAATGCTAAACCTGCAAAGAAGACGCCTGCGCGAGTTTTAGAGTCAGGGTTGGCATCCTGCATGGCAATCAGCAATGAAGCCACGCTCCACAGTTCGGCGCCATATCGGTTTTGCGTTGCTGCAATCGTCAGAGTGCCGAACACATTTGAGAGCCATCCAGGAAGGAAACCAGTGGCTTGTGACCAGGTACCAGATCTTGGACTCTTGGCAAACCGCGCATAATCGCAAACGCTAACAGTACCGCTTGTGATGCTAGAGATGGTCACACTGAGTGAGTAGACACATATCCACCCCAATTGAGAGCTAGGAAGCTTGTTACCAGAGGTGGTGATCACGGTCCCAAATCCCGCTGGGCCCATAGTAGCACATGCCCAAATGCAGAGCACGAGTTGCACCACAAACCCTCCGACGCTGGCCCCATAAACGAGATAGCGCAGTTTGTTAGGAGAGAGTAACAGAAAAGGCAACTGGATGGTGAAGTATACGATGAAGCCGACAAACTCTGGAAGGTTCATGCCCGTGCTAGCAGGAATAGTATTGTGGATATTGTCGATGCTGGGCCAAATCGCACGGAGGCAGACATAGGTCATTAAGCCACCCTGCCATGACTGAACACCACACCACACAATCGATAGGATAATGCGATTGAGGATGACAAAGATTGAGCCAAAGTATCCCCAGGCAATACGTGTAGCCACGGGAAAGGAGATGTTGTAGTAGAGGCCTGGGAAGCTAGCTGCCACAACCAGAGCGGCTGCCAACATATGTCCAAAGAGCATGGTCAGGAAGGCTTGCCACCAATTGAGACCAATTGCAAGCATGCTTGAGCCCTATGTTTATGTTTTAGATGGTTTCAAATGTCTGGGATTTGCGGTGACGTACGATTTGAAAGTTAGACATATTGAAGGCCACAGTTGACCAGAGCGCGATAAATGCAGGCCATCCTAGTAACAAAAAAGTAAGTCAGACGTCACTGACACTGAGGCCATACAGAAGTCGTCATGCTCGGGTGTTACTTGAAATACTGACCCCATACTCTTCTCTCCTTCTCAATAGGTTTAACATCGTGGCTCAGGAGCGCCGTTGGCCTTGGCTCATTGGGAGGATGTGGGACCTCAAGTTTACGGAGGAAGTCTGACATTGTTGGAATAAAGTGCCGCCCGGTTGGTTGAGGTCATGGGACAAACTAATTAGGCAGTGGTGCAGCGGGGTGGAGTGTTACCACAGAAAAAGGTCTGTAAGTGGAACAGCAACCTGGGTGAGGGTAGGTCAGGAAGAGATTATTATAAGAACAGGTATATTCCAATCTTGCACAATGAGAAATAAGCGTTAAGCTTTCTTGGTCGTAATCTTTCTATGTCAACTGGGGTCACGCTGACTCCTGTGTGAAGCTAGACTCCAGGTTCCACTAACTGATATGGATCCGAGACTCCGGTGTTTACTCCACCAATCAGCGTTGATAAACCCCGAGATACAATCGCGCGATTCAGCGCAGCACAATAGCTTGACTCCACACTACCATGATATCGTCTGCATTACTCCGGAATCGTTCGGACATATGAGATAATGCTGAAGTTTTTAGTTCTAGTGTCTCGTCAGTTATCTGCTGATAAAGGTGCTGTAACGCCCCTAGCCTTGCCTAACATGAGCGGTACAACCACAGTTCTGTTGACATCGTTATCACTTTACCCGCAGCAAATCTCAATATGACCATTCCCTCCGGAAGAAAGCTCTACAGAATTGGCGTTGATGTTGGTATGATAAGCCTAAATAACTGTCACACATGCTCATCTTCCATTAACATTACTCTAAAGGTGGAACCAATACTGACGCTGTGCTGGCAAGTCGGACTGGATTCACCACTGGTAGCGAACCGGTTACCAGTAAACACAAAATTGCTATCTTAGCAAGTTGCAAAAGCCAGACGACCCCAGATGTAACAACAGGGATCCAGAATGCCATACAAGAAATTCTTACTACGGCCCAGGTGTCACGAGACTCCGTCATATCAGTCAACATCGGAACCACCCATTTTATTAACGCCGTGGTGCAAGCAGACAAGATTAATTTAAGCCGAGTTGCAGTACTCCGACTGTGTGGTCCGTTTTGCAGAGAGATACCACCATTCACTGAGTTTCCATCACCACTTCGACAAGTCTTGGAAGGGTATTCAGCATATTTAGATGGAGGTTTAGAACGTGAGTATATTTATCAGGAAACGAGTATAACTGACTCAAAAAATAGTTGATGGACGTTTCATTAAGCATGTCCGAGCTGAAGAAGTGATTTCCCACGCAAAACAGATTCGCAAGAGAAACATCTCTACTGTAGTCGTGGTCGGTGTCTTCTCCCCGCTTGACACCTCAGATACATCCCAGGAAAGCTATGTGAAAAGCATTCTTCAACGAGAAATCCCAGGTGTCGATGTTGTATGTTCTCGTGACATTGGTAGAGTTGGGTTCATTGAGCGGGAGAATGCGGCTATCCTAAACGGAAGCATCTTAAAGTTTGCCCGCCGCACGATTCAACGCTTTCGAAAAGCCATTTCAGAGCTCGGTTTGGGGTGTCCCCTTTACCTGACACAGAATGACGGAACAATAATAGAGGCTGAAGTCGCGGCATTGGCGCCTATCAAGACTTTCTCCTCCGGGGCAACAGTAAGTACACCACATCTGCCAGCAACATCGATATGGTTATCCCTCTAACGACAAATAGAACTCCCTGACTGGTGCTATATTTCTGTCTGGAATTCACGACAAGACTTCAGATATCGATCTCAAGACTTCTCAAATAATCATGGTCGACATAGGTGGAACGACCTCTGACTTCGCTGCGCTTTCTCCATCAGGTTTTCCCCGTCAGGCCTCAGTCACTGCAAACGTGGGGGGAATTCGGACTGCGTTTAGTATGCCTGAGGTCGTCAGCATTGGTCTTGGAGGAGGTTCCCTTGTCCAGATCGATAATGGGGGTGCGGTCACGGTTGGGCCGATCTCCGTGGGTCATCGACTCCATGCCGAAGCTCTTTGTTATGGAGGCACAACCTTGACAGCCACAGATATTGTCGTCGCCCAGGGACTCCATTCTGGAAGCTTCCCTGAAGGCAAATTGGATGTAGCTCCTGAGGTTATCCGTGGAGCATCTCGCCAGATTACCGCAAAGCTAGAGCGTTGCATTGACACCATGAAAACTTCGGATGCCGATGTCATCCTCTTGCTTGTTGGTGGAGGGTCGATCATCCAAGCTTCGGAACTACGAAACGTGAAGAAGTGTATTAGACCGCCGTTTTTTGAGGTGGCCAATGCTGTGGGCGCGGCCGTTGCAAAAGTAAGTGTCCCCGCGAGTATTTTAATAATACCCACGTAAGCAAAACGACTTACTCTGTTAGGTCTCTGGAGAAATTGATAGAATTGTGATCCCAGATGGTCGATCACACGATGCCATCGTATCAGACTTAAAAGCAGAGGCCATCGATCTCGCACTCCACAATGGAGCACGTCCGGGTTCAGTGGAGATAATGGAGCTAGACTTAATTCCATTACAGTACGCGACAAACAATGCTATTAGGGGCATTGCCAAGTCTGTGAGTTATTTTTATCCCATGATGTGGCACATCTAACTAGCATTAGACTGGAGAGTTAGAATGGAAACCAGTCACATTGTTGACTTCGGCAGAAGTAGATGGCCCTGCTTTAGATTCCTCCTGGGATTGCGGAGATGAAGACAAGCCAGATTGCCGCAATGGTTCACACGTTCCATCAGATGATCTCTTGAACATTGAGCTTGAGTCTTACCGTCCTGAGGTTTCAAACGCAACGGGAGAATGGTTCGTTTCCGAAATTGATCTCGAGTTCATCGGTGAGGGTTGTGGGATTCTGGGCACTGGAGGTGGTGGATCCGTCTACTCAGCTCTGGTACATTCGAAAGAAACCCTGAGGATGACTACCTCGCAAAAAATGCGCATCGTTGAAGCATCAAGCCTCCCGTCGGGTAGCAATGTTGCCATGATTGCTTTTGCTGGTGCACCCTCGGTGTCGAATGAGCGACTCATTAGTGGGGACGAGCTAGCACTTGCATCTCAGGAATTATCTCGGTTTCTTGGTCTCAAGGGCTATGACGCCATGATGGCGGCTGAAATTGGAGGCTCTAATGGTATGCGCACGTTTGCATCTGCTACGACCATGGATATCCCCATAGTTGACGCCGATACTATGGGGAGAGCGTTCCCAAAAGTTGACATGGCGCTGCCATACGTCTTTGGCCAGGCCAGTCCGGCACCAGCTGTACTATCTGATGCCCGTGGCAACGTTCAGGTGGTTGCACGTGTGGAAGACAGCCATCGATTTGAATCCATTATCCGGTCTGCATGCGTGGAGCTTGGTCTATACACTGCCTTAAGTTTGGCGCCAGTGACGAAGGAGATTGTTGAGGGATATTGTTGTTTAGGTGGACTGTCGCTGGCATGGTTCATGGGTAGAGCGATCTACCTCGCCCGGAAACGTAAGGAGGATATAGTTCAAGCTGTGGTACGTTACGCTTATGGAGATTAATTACTATGTGCTAATACTTCCTAGCTCTCAGTTATTCCTGGTGGTCTACTGTTGTATACAGGTAAAGTGGTGGACGTGCGAAGGGAAGTTAAGGGCGGATGGACGATCGGTTCCACTACTCTCGAGCCTTTCAACGACGACGACTCAGAATCCGACGCAAACCAGGCAGATCCAAGACAATTGATTCTAGAATATCAGGTAAGATTCCTCAGGGATCCACTATTGGTTCATAACTGAATTCCGTCTGTATTAGAACGAATTTTTCAGTGCGTTTCTACAAGATAAATCGGACGCTTCAAAAGTGGAAATGCTTTGCGTTACTCCAGACCTTATCACCGTTATCGATTCGCATAGCGGAACGGCATTGGCCACGCATGAATTAAGATACGGGCTTCGAGTAGCAGTAATAGCGATGCCAGCACATCCTCTGTGGATGACCGAAGCTGGACTCAAAGCAGGCGGCCCGCAGGCATTTGGGTGAGTTGGGTAATGTAATTATGATTGCAACCAGCTCTAATACGCAAGTTTTTAGGCTTGATAGCCCATATCGACCACTTGGGACAACTTGGAGTAAACCTCCTTCTGTCTTTAATACTTATAGAAGGTAGTGCTGCAGCAACAAGGTTTGGCCAGATGATTCAGGCTTAGATTCGCGGTTGGTTACTTCTTGCGATATCATCGTTATGGCTTTCCAATACAGATATCTAAAGTAGAAAATACACACAGTTTATAATGCTTGACAATTTCAGACTGCCTGAAAGATATCGCTTGAAGTTGCCTGTTCTCTCGTTTTCATTGTCTGGAATCGTGGTACATATTTGATGCAGGAATAAGCTCCCCAACTTAAATACTACCTGATTTAAGGTACTATATGGTAGAATCCGGAATAAACAACGAATAGTAATGCACCATTGATATATTTTACGGTAAGCAAGAGCCATGTCCGCGTCTTTGGTCATATGAACTGCTCTCTAAGGCTTCATCCTTAACCCATTCTTAGCATATGTCGCGAGGACTCAATGGCTATTCGAAATACCTACATATTCCCCCGGCAGGGACAGCAAAGGGTCGAGATCTGGGTGCAGTTCTTAGGACTATGCTTACGCCAATTATGTTTAAAGCCCGGTAAAATTAGGAAAGGACAATCCACTTAAGGCTGGTGTCAATTGATCTGAACGTACATGGTTTAATTGGCCTACTGTTGTAATTTATAGTAATAGAATTCAACCATACACGCTTCATATTAATATCAGATAGAGGGCCATCCACATCACCTCGTGTAATGATGGCAATCTCTAGCTAGGGCAGGCTGGCCAATAGGCTGCATATCCAGTCCTAAGAGTTTACCTCTACTATCGGGGATACCCGACCTGATTAGTTCAAACCTGTATTTTACGCCCCGGTAGATATTGCGTGCAGTGGAGGAGATTGACTTCACGGACTGGTTCAAGAAGTAAGCCAAACTTGGTGAGATATGAGTTGAATGCAGCCCAGCAGCTTGGCGCTCTGGGTTTCCCCGTTAAGAATTCGACACCACGAGCATCTCTCGCCATTATGCATATGCGAAAGCTACCTAGTATCTATTGGAACACGAAGCAGACAAGGAGCTATTTTTGGTGATGGGGAATAACGCTAGTCCCATGATTTCATACCCAGCCGCATCGCCAAGGCACATCACCAATTTTATTTCGGCCGTTTTCTATTCTGTAATCAGTGCGACAACATGCTATGAGTTATTAGTACCATCAATATATTTATTCCGGCACGGATCTCTTCAAGAGAAAGTAATCATCCGCAAGTGGGTGCAATTTCTGTAATTAATTATCTATGTGGTATAGAAGGCTTTTTTAGTTATTTTGAACTCTCAAGCATATGCAATCCACTTGAGCAAATAGTAAAGACCTTTTCAGTATATTCCCAAACCTTCTTATCTACATCTCGACTCCTCAAGCCGGCTAATAGAATTTCATTATTCGTGGCCTCCCCCTGCGAATTCACTAGAAATATCCCCCCCTCTGACCTCATCACAACCTGAAGCCCCTTAGGTACAGGTACGAGGCCACCTTGCACGGCATACCGATCGTTTGTAGCCAGAAATAGGGCACGGGCACCGGCCTCCTCTTGGGACATGGGACTGGGGATTGACATGCCAAATCTCTGTGCTCTAGCGAAGCCTGGTGTATCCACTGGCCCAGGAAACCAGTGTACAATGCTTAGGCATGGGTTTTGTTGTGCGATCTTTTCGAGAGCCAGCGTACCCATAGTGGCAGAATGTACTGAGGAGTTCCAGAATGACCAGTTCCGTGGTTCACGCAGATCTAGGTCGTTTTCATTGAGTAAACCTTCATTTCCGCCCGCAAGCACCGATATAACGCGGGGACTCGGTATAGAGGGATTGGTCAGCAGAGGTAGCAGCCGCTGCACAGCACGTAGCCGCGAGTAATAACGAGTTGACATGGATGGTTCTAGGCCTTCGGCAGTGTCTTTGCGGCCCTCAAATGCCATAAAGCCCGCAGACATGAAGAGGATGTCAATTTTAGATTCTTTTTGCATGATGTCATCGACGACCTTATCAATATCAGAGACGAGCGAGATATCAGCTGCAATGAGATCAAAAGTGCCACCGGGATTTTCTCGTCGCAGTGAGGTCAGTAAATCCTCGTGCGGCTTTACCGCATGCGGACGGGCGACGGTGTAGATGTGAGGAAATGCTGCATGTCGAGCGAGATGTTGCAATGCGTATTGGCCGATGCCGGATGTTGCACCCATGAATACGGCGACTAAGCCGGGTTGCAGTGTCCCGAGGAGGGCGTTGGATTGTTGAGCAACTTGAAGCGAGACCATGATGTAGAGTGTTTTTCACTAGGCATTAGTATTTAATGAAAAAGATGGGAGAAGTGGGTTTTTTTAAGAGTTGAGAAAGACCGTGGTAAAATTTGATTCTCCTTGGTGTCGTTGTCCGTGATAAAATCCGATCGTCCGTCAGTCGTCCGTGGCAACTTTAGTCGTCCGTGGCTCGTCCGAGAGAAGGCCCAGTCATTCGATTGTCAAGTATCCCTATAACTCTACCTATCACAGCAACCCCGCAAAATTAGGTAAATTTCGTAGAAACCCGTACTGCTATGGTTTAGATGAGAGATATATGGATGATGCATTCAAGTATGGCTAGTTATCAGTGTTCTAGCTAGTTGCTGAAGGCAAAGGGCAGCCAGCAGGAATCCACAAGCTACAGCTAGGATAAATACAACGAAGCTCTGTATATGTACTATACAGGTTAATTTTATAGACACATCAACTCATTTTTGTGGCCCTCTTGAAACTATGGGCTGCTAAGCGACGTAATCTGTATACTGAGCAGCATCGACCAATTATATACCTACAATTTAGGAAGGCTCTCAGAAGGGCACATTCGCTAGCTAAATGATACTACTAGCAAAAGTAGGAAGGTAGGGTAAATAAGAAGAGAAGTAAAAGAGTCTATATATGCCCCTTAGGACAGTCCGCCTCTTGAATAATTGCCTTCTTTTACCTTTAGCTTATTAAAAGGTTAACTGATTGTCTTTTATCCTTTCCCTTCTGTCTTAGAATAACTGCAAAAATAAAAGTAAGACCATTAATTTACACATTCTCATTCTTAGTATTGCCCTCTTTTACGTACTCGTACTGTTGTCCCACCAGCACAAGTACCAAAAAGCTTTTTTTTTCAAAATCCAGGTAAAAGAGAGACTAATAGAAAGAACTATACCACCAATTAGGCTCGTGAATACCAAATTTGCTAAATCATATTCCACATGAGCTAAAGAGATTAATCGCGTCTGGACAACTGCACCAAATACTACAAACATCAGTTGGAAGAAAACAATTATCTATGTAGCAATGGCGACAGAAGGGCTGAATTGTTCCAAGTCACGTGATAGATTACTATAATTATTAATGTTAAGGTTGCTAAAGTAAAACTTAACGTTAACCTCTTTTAAGAGTCTTAAATATAATATGGTAGTTAATTACATCATCCTCGGTATATTAAAAAGGAAAAAGAGAGGAAAAAGTAAGAAAAGTAGTAGTATAGAAGCTAGTAAAGTAGACCCCTATTATATACTTTTCGTCCGTATATTGCAGTTTACGCACTCTTACTGGCTTGCCGAAATGGTAGTATGGGCAAACTTCCAGCAGCCTTACGGTTAGGCCTAGACCTAGGCCTTGGGCTTCCCTGTGTCGAGGTCTGGTCTGCGACTGATCGCGTTAACGCGTCCGTTCTCCAATCCTTTCTTGTAGATAACAATATATAATACGGAGTGGCCTTTGTACAGTAGGGTGAGTAAACCAGAGGCAATTACTAGACAATTAACCGCAAATAGTACCTAGGCCTAAAACTTGGTCTTTTTTGTTTGTTTGTTTGTTTATTTGTTTTATTTATAGGTTGTCCCAGCCCCCCAAGTAGCAGCTATGCAGAGCACAACTATAGATACATATCTATCTCTATATTTAAGATGACTTCATTTAAACTATGTGTACCATTTCATGTCTCCAAGATGACCATTTATATCCTCTTGACCTTTCCTCATGTCTCGCAGAGGGCGTTCTTTCAGGCCCGCCAGAAACCTCTTTAAATACAGCTATAATACCAATGCCTACCCTCTCATAAAGATCGCCAGACTTTAATATACGCTTATGATCGCTACTCCTCACTGGCGAAGTTCTTGCGTTAGTATTTGGTGATTGCTTAAGCACAAGGATATAGTGTGCCTCAAGGACAGACCTCGAACCGTACGAGCTACCGATATATATGAGAATGACTTTAATAGGCCCTTGCTGAGAGATAATCTCATCCTCTTCGTCCATGTCGAGGACGGTCAGACAAACTCCCAGCCTTTTGAGAGTGCTCATAAATTCCGATCTTTGTCCATATTCCAGGCCTCGATATGTTGGTCCTGAGAGAACCAAGGACGCCGAGCTGATCTCCCCTAACGGATTATTAGCGAATTTCGGGACTGCATTGGCCCTGATGACAACGACTCCACTGTGAAATCGATCGCCTACTTGATGCCACCAAAGAACAGAACGTCTCACTGAGGCCCAGCTCCATTTTGGTGCATGATATTCCGTGTATCGCCTTTCGGCCGGCTCTTCTGTTAGTTCCTTGATGGTATATTGAGTGGCCCATGCCTCGGAGTAGCACCACAAGAGGCCTCGGACGATGTCCGTCTTCCAGAGTCCGGCAACGTAAATGTCGCATTCTCCTTGTAGGGTATTAATCTGGCGACTGGTTTCTGAGGCAATTCCAGATAGAGCTGGTAATTTGTCCGAATAACGGGTCATAGTTCTTGAAGAGTACTCTGTGAACGCGTCAAACCAGCGCTGATAAACCTCTTGTATACCCAGCTGGCTTTCAACTGCAGTCGAGAACGAGTTGTAGCGTTTGTAGCTACTGAACTGACACCGGCCACACTCGCAAATGGTGTATTCGTTGCATTGCCAGAGCATTTCGTCAGCCCTATATCAAAGTAGACGTGTCGAAGCAAGGTGCTCTTGGAAGCACCACGCTCGCTCTTCCACAGGCTCCTTATCCACCCCACCACGGTGAATAGTGTGCAATTCCTGGTGGGCAAATTGATGAGGCATTTTGGGCTGGACCACAGCTCTGAGATCTTTCACTTGGACCTCCCTCTTAGGCCAAGTTCCGAATCTCTGCTCGTGTAGAATCCCACTTGTGACAGAAGGATTGCGATCTGCACTGATAGTTATCAATGCGTTCGCAAAGACATCCAACATACTCCGTGACTCGCGTGCCCAATCCTCAGGGTCATCTTGGATGATGCACAACCGGTTAGGGTTTGGATAGGGTTTTATTTTTAGTTACTAATAGCTATTTACTTATTTATTTTACATTATAAAAGGGGGTATTAAGGATAGTTATTTCTTAAAGGAATCGATGAAAAGGGGAGTATTTTATATAGAAAAATAGAGAAAATTTCAAGGAGTAAGAGGGTGTATTTTTTTTTTTGGTGAGATAAGGTAGGGTAAAGTAAAATAGGAGAAGAGAGAAATAAGGTAAGGAAAGGTAAGAAAAGGTAAGGAAAGATAATAGAAGATAAGAAAAAGATGAAGAAGATAAGGTAAGAAAAGGTAAGGAAAAATAGGGTAAAAAGGAGGGCTATTTATTAAAGGAAAGTAGGGAAAAAGGGAGGGAAATAGGGGAAAAGGAAAGGAAAAGAGGGAATTTCCCTAGTTCTTAGGCTTAGCAATTGAGGCTGCGGAAGAAGCCCGAGTCTTAGTTAGGGTCAAGCTAATAGCTGTATCCAACCAAGCAGCTGCAGCTGGTCCTGAGAGCATTTACCGCGTCGGCAACCCTGCCGACGATTAATTTGGGTGTAGAAAAACCACACGCTAGCAGACCATGGGAGTGCCGACGATTATTCTTCTTTCCAGCCAACAATTACTATTTTACCACATTATAGGCATTTTCTAAGTCTGAAAATTTATAAGAAGAAAGCGCTTAACTTGCGATACTAACTCTACTGTTTTTCCTTTATGAAATAGAGATATAGCATTAATCTGTAGGTATTTTCTCTTCACCCTAGATTTTCGATATTCTTTAGTTAATAGGGGGCCCTTATTACTATTAATAAATAAAAGCATTTTTAAAGCTTAATATATAAAAGTAAATATATACCTCTTACTAAAGCTAAAGGAATATTAGATAATAATTAACTACTTAAGTAGCTGATATTTAATTAATAGTAGAGGCTTAGGAGTTTATTTAATTTAATAAATTAGAGGACTATAACCTTAGGTAAAGGAATAATA
>CAKNEU010000285.1:0-27621 GCA_930272665.1 Mariannaea elegans | reverse complement strand
ACATAGGGGTAGATGTATATAGTAAAAAAGTGTAAAAATGAGTATTTGGACAGTGGCCTCTATAGTCAACCGTAAGTATCAATACTCAGCCTTTACCGTCAAGGTACCGGTACTACAAGATGGCAAAAGTCTGTTTCCACCCACTCACTAATCAATTCTTGCATTTTCACCACCTGACTTAACTTATACATTTCTCGACCAAATGAAATCTAATTTAAATAGCTTATATACTAAAACGAAGCCCTTGATCCCTGCTTTAATATTGTATATACTAATCCCAGGCATAAATGCATGTGCGTGTCCGACGCTCGAGTGATTTAATATAGCTCAAAATCTATTTACCCACCTTTGAAGACTAGTTTTTCCCCCGTCTTTTCAAGCAGCAAGAGATGCTGTTGATGATGCTGCGAAGGAGATCGGTTATAATATGGTCATATACCTTGAGTTATTTAGCATCACCGGCTGTTTCACAATGACCATAATCATAGACCGACCGTCCTAATCGTCTCATACTGATGCCCTGGATAAATCTCGACAAGATATTTCGGTTGAGAAAGAGGAATGGGTGCTTGATAAAAACCCCGTACATTAGCCAAGTATCAGATATAAGCCTAATTGACAAATACGCTATTAATTAGGAGCTCCGTTTTGCTAGTGGTCTAGTAGTAATATTCAACACTAAGGGATGAAATGACTCAAGAATCGGGGTGCTTTGCCTCAAGTATGAGGCGATTAGCTATGAACAACCAAAAACCAAAAACTAGTAGCCTCGCGGATAAGGAAGAATAACAGAGTTTGGAAGGAGTTCAAGGCACGAACATATCACGGACCAACAAGCACTCGCGGCTACGTAAGAAGTATGGACCTTGGAAGGAGTTACATCCGTCCTCCCAGGCAAAGAGTCATCGGTTGTATTACAGGATGTTAAAGGCAGCTGTTAATTGCCACGACTAAAAATGCAGCATCATGCTAGAGGCAGAACACACTTTATTCCTTTGTTCGCAACCTTACTGTGCCCCCTCATCGTCGCCCTCAGGCGCGCAGCAATTGCTGTACAGGTTGCATTTGGGTCTGGCAATCCTCCCTTCCTCGAGCGTACGGCAGCCTCAAGGTGCACATCTAAGCACTGGACCATGCGGTAGGTCTTCTGTTCTCTTATCTGCTACTTTAATGTTCCCGATGCATTGCAGCAAAATGGGAAGCCTGGCTGATAACCTCACATCCTCGTAACCCCCTGATTGTACCTGGTTCATCCGGCTGTGCGAAGTCCTCTCCCTTTTTCTGCCGTTTTGCAATCTTGCGTGAGACTTTCCTAATACAATTACGTCCCCAACCATATTCGAAACCGCTCCCTCACGAAGAATCAGTTCCCTAACTACTCAGTATCTCCTCCGAGAACCTCCTCGACAACCCTCACTTTGTCCTGACGTCCAGGCAAGACGCCAGGGTTTGTCTATATGGGAGCCGAGCTGGCTGATTGGGAGGCTCTAGAGTTTTAAGATACTAAGAAGTTCAATTTAGTAACGCAATAAATTATGAATCCCTTTATAATATGAAAAGAAAGAGAGTAATTATACAGCCCCCGTATAGACACCAGGCTGCAGTCTGCCCACTGTACCTTGGACAAGGTGAGATGATGTGGCCCAAGACTGTCAGGCAATGTGTGTTTGACGGTCAGTTGCTCGTGTTCCCATACGGCGATGGCGATGATGTGTAGAGTGACGCAAGACCGAGCAGCATCCACACTCAAAAGGTGTTCTGATGATGATAGTTGTAATTAATTTCCCGCTCGGAGAACTCGAAACGCTCTGATACCTACTCGGTGATGTGAGAGTGCCCAATGTAGGTAGTGTCACATAAAGCTGTAACTGACGGAACGGAGGTAAGCCGCGGCACCGAGCCGCGGGACCAAGCCGCCGGAAGCTAACCCAGCTAACAACCCTACCCTAACGAAGGATATCAACTATCCTGACTATAAAAGACTTACCTTTTTCTTTCCAATAGCTAGAAATCAAGACATTCTATGACCTCAATCCTCCCTCTTGTTGTGATAGGTAGTCACAAGAAGGCATCTTAGGTTGATCTTACTGAATGGCTCCTTAGGAGGACCCGAGGTGGCTCGCTGATGCCAGGTTCGATGTCGCAAGGATCTACACGTGTTAGTTAAACGAGTACTCTATATGTCCAAGGCCTTGTACACTGATGATGGGGGGTGTTTGCACTCGTATCTTGTTGTTGTCGACACCGTTTCAGAAGATGCATAATGATGATGGCAGGTGGGGGGATCGCGACCAAAACCCCGATGATGGAAATGAGAGATTCGGTCGAGATGCCCATTTGGAACTTAGTTATTTACTCAACACTAGTAACTTGCGTGAGCAATTACTAGGGTCTATATACTTTGGCGATAGGGAATTCTGGTCCATCGTTGGGGCAGCGCCTTGTAAAACATGCAGCATTTTTTCGAGGAGGATAGGGAATTTTGTCAGTGGATATTTTGTCCATTGAACCTTGTTGGGTGTGATGTAAGAATGCCTCAAAACACCCCGTCGTTAGGGAATTCTGTTAGGGAACACTGGCATTCTCGGCACGGAACTGACCAGTCAGTCGCATTTCCAGCTGCGTCACCGACGAGTTGCAAGCCCCGTTTGCCTGCTTAGCTCTGCATGGATGACGTGGGCATGTAACAAAGGATAGGGAATTTTGGCAATAAGCAGTATTATCTGCGTGCCATTGGCTCATCATGCAGAGATTTTGCCTTAGGCAGAAGGGTGCTAGAATAACGGTCGGGAAAGAAAAGAATACTTGAAGCTCAATATAAATCGGCCGTTATCCCACCCGCGTCATCCATCATCAACCGCTCCAATCCATCGCTTCACTCAAAGACATTACTCAAATCCTTCAATCAAGGCAACCACACACTTTCTAACAAACGACTTCTTTGCCTGCACCGCTAAGCGCGCCCTGTTCAGTATGCCTCCGCAACCCAGAAAGACTACCGCAGAGTGGGACGTCCAAAAGAAAGACATTTACAACTTGTACATTGTTGACAACCGGTCTCTGAAAGAGACAATGGAGATCATGAAGACTCAACACAACTTTGACGCATCGTAAGTAAACCATGCTCCGGAGCATACCCAGAAGCTAAATCATGGTCAATCAAGGAAAAAGGAATATGTTACCCGGCTACACTCGTGGAAGATGAGTAAGAATCTGAAGCAAGGCGACTGGAAACGTATCCACGAAAGGACCACTAAGGGCAAGCCGACTGAGGTCCGCGTCAGTGGACAAAAGATCAAGTTGGAAGCGCTGAAGCGAGGAGCTGCGAGGCGCAAGTTTGAGGATGAGAATCCTTCCCAACCCTCGTCCAATCGAGGAATTAGGATATGCACGCCACCGCTTGAACACAATATCCCAGTACGCATCTTGAGCATCCCCTGGTTCCAATTTCGAGACATTTATTCGTCCTACTGTAAGCTAGTATACCATGCCGTGCTAAAGTAATTACCAATTTTAAATATTCACAGTTCTATCTATGGTGGATGGACCCTCTGGATCGCCTGGCTACCTGCCTCTGCAACACGCAAGAGGCATCCTTGGAAAGTTCCTTCAGCTAGACGCTAGCAGCGCCAGCGTTACGTCGGCGTCTAAGATCGAACAACGAGTTTTACCACAGAAATCCAGCACAAATCAAGGCCTCGTTCTGAAGGACCCATTTCTGCTCTTGGTCGAGTCTTGCATCTATCTCGCATCTAATGACCATTTATCCATGGAGGATATGAATATCTTCTTACACTGGATATTAAAAAGCGGAAGCACACCACTCTTTCACCAGCTCATCGGCCCGCTAAGGAAAGGGTACAGCCAAACAATGGATGTCTTCATATCCCGCCTTCTTTCAAGTGCTATTAGTATCGATAATGAGGCCGTTGTCTCCGGGTTACTTCAGCACGCTGATTCAAATTGCAACAATTTTTATCAGCAACAGGGAAACCCCACGTGGGAATACGATGACGGAATGGACTGCAAAGCAAGGAACCTCACATTTCTCCAATTTGCCATTATCAAAGGAAATGATCGAATACTGAGCCAACTCCTTAAACGAGGGGCTAACCCCAATGCTATAGCACGGACGCTGCCATTTCATCCACTTGAGCTCGCCATTTCACTCAACCATGGGAACGTTCAAATGAGTGAAATGCTGGTGAAGGCAGGTGCAAACCCATGTCTCACGTGCGAACATGAGATCGATGACTTTGACGAGTGGGGCGATGAAATATCATTCTTTCCACGTCGTACGCAAAGGACCCTCTTGATGAAGGCCGTGGGGTCCCAAAATGTCGGCATAGCTCGGATGCTATTAGATGGAGGAGCACCGATCAACGAAGTTTCTCCTATCTCGGGAACGGCGCTCCAGATTGCGGTTGCAAACAATGACTTGGAGATGGTCGATCTTCTTCTCAAAGCCTGCGCGGAGTGCAATGGCAGCTTTGATGTGATTGGGAACTCGGCAACGAAATGCTTTACCTCTTATCTCAGAAACCGCAATAGAGAACTGCTCGATAAACGATGGCAATACTCTACAAGGTGGGATATAGAGTGGGAGAGTGACCTCTTCTCCGAAGCGATACAATGGGAGGCTTTCTGCCCGCCAATCCAAACAGCTGCACGGCAAAACAACCTGGATTTAGTTCAGCGTCTGCTCTGCGAAGGAGCTACTGTCAATCATTTTGCGGAGTGGGCCACAATCTGGGCCCGGATTCCAACAATTCATCAACGACTACAACAAGAGTTGCGGCATGCCTCAAGTAGAAGGTTCCAAGCAGCATTACATGAGTCAGCGTCCAATGGCAACATTCAAATGGCAGAACTCCTACTGCGATACGGAGCGGAAGTCGACCTTCCGAATGCTTCAAGGGCAACGGCGCTACAGTTAGCGTGTGGTCTCGATGATGACCACGAGTCGGGACTACAGCTTGCCCGGCTATTTATTGACAATGATGCTGATGTGAATGCACCTGCTGGGCCACGGGATGGAAGAACTGCACTTCAAGCCGCAGCCGAGAGAGGAAAACAAGAATTGGTTCAACTACTGCTTCAGAAGGGAGCTGATGTCAACGCCCTGCCAAGTAGTCAAGGTGGTTTGACCGCATTGAGAGCTGCAGTCGAAAGAGGAGATCAAGAACTAGTTCAACTACTGCTTGAGAATGGCGCTGGTGTCAATCTTCATCAAAGAATTCAAGGCGGTCCGACAGAATTGCGACTTGCGGTCGAAAGAGGAGAACGAGAAGTAGCTCGACTGCTGCTTGAGAACGGAGCTGATACGAACGAGCCAACGACCTCCAGAAATACTCTACTTCAAGTCGCAGTAAAAAGAGGGGATCAAGAACTGGTTCGACTACTGCTTGAACATGGCGCTGATGTCAACGCCCCGCCAAGTTATGGTGATTTAACTGCACTGAGAGCTGCAGCCGAAAGAGGGGATCAAGAAGTGGTTCGACTACTGCTTGAACATGGCGCTGATGTCAACGCCCCGCCAAGTTATGGTGGTTTAACTGCACTGAGAGCTGCGGCTATGTCAGGGAACTTGAGCCTAATGAAGCTCTTGGCCGACAATGGCGCAGTGATTACTAAAGAAGATTACTGGTTTGCGCTGTATTCTGGAGCCCTGAAGGGCGATGTACTGGTTGTTGAGCAATTATTGAAGCAAGATGTCAACGTCAATGCCCTATGCTCATCAAGGCGCATGTTGTATCTCCAGGGAACAGTACTTCAAGCTGCTATCAGAGGTGGAGATATCACCATTGTTCGAAAGCTTCTGGATGCTAGGTCAAATGTCAATTTGGTAGCTGATGGGGAAACTGCGCTCCATACGGCTATTCGCGAGGATCGCTTAGATATGGTTACGATGCTGTTAGCCCGTGGGGCGAACCCAAATCCCCCGGATTGCGCAAATACGCCACTTGCAGTTGCGGCTGCTGGTCATCGAGAAAACATAACGAAATCCCTCCTAGAAGCTCATGCCGACGTCAATCGACTTTCAGTCGAACCCGAATTCAGACACTGTGATCCTCCTCTTGCAGGCACGCCGCTTTTTTGGGTAATCAAAAACTCCCGCGATTGGGGAAAAAGAAACTCGTACAAGATAACACCCGAAATCAGGCGCATCATTTCGCTTCTGCTTTCTCGTGGGGCTGACCCTACTACGGGAAGTCCTTTATGTTCTGCCTGCTGGCTGTCAGACACTTCGCTTGCTGAAGAACTCGTTAAATACGGCGCCGATCCTAACGTGCCGGATCACTCTAGAAAGTACGCCCTTAAGCTAGCGGTAGAGCGGCGGAACAAAGAGCTTGTACAATTGCTCGTCGATGTCGGCCACGCCAATGTCAACGCTTCATTTGACCCTCACAAGTGGCCTTGCCCTGCGCTTAATGAATGCTGGATACCTGCAACCCCCCAGTTTAATAAGGGCCCAGCACATGAGAACCTTGAAGAGATTGCCGAGATTCTCATGAAATCCGGCGCACACGTTGACAAGGACTTCGCGCTAGTGGCTGCGATTGTGTCGAATTTCGTCAAGCTCGCATTCCATCTGCTGGATGACGGTGCCGACGTCAACGGACCACCAGTGGTGTGGGTAAATTTTGGCGACAGACTCTACTTGGTCCCCGATCGCGGTGACGATGTCAACGATCAATACGATCAATACGATCGATCGGACAGTAGAAAATATCTCGGAATAGCCTTGCAATGTGCAGCGAGGCTCGGTCATTTCGACTTAGCCAAGCGGCTTCTCGAGAAAGGGGCTAACATCAATGCGGAAGCAACAGCAGCCGACGGAACGACAGCTCTTCAGGTCGCTGCTTACAATGGGCGTCTTGACATCGTTTACCTGTTGTTAGAGAACGACAAGGAGGTGGAAACAATCCATCAGAGGCGCAAAGTAGCGGCGGACATTGCGGAAAGAGGGGGACATTCCGCTCTGGCGTCGTGTCTACGGCGCTTTAATCCTTAAGGTGGTCGGAGTGCTCGGTGGTGATTTCGGCCGAGACTAAACATACATTTATTGAGGTTTTTCAGTTTGATCAATGTAATCACTTTGAATGTTGTTCAACCTGTGTTCATACTGCATTGTTTGTTTGTGTATTTTTCGTCTGGGTGGCTATAACGAACCCAAAATCTCCTACTGGAGCAAAAGACGTGCTGGCTAACTAGGTGCAGGAATTCCCGCTTCCTCCGCTATCCAGCACATCGTCAAGGGCATCACCCGTCAGCGGGATTAAGGACAGAGTATCGACTTTCACCACCAGTCAGAATTCTCTCAAAAATCGCTACATCCGCTAACGCAGTCCACAATCTCCAGTCACCAAGTTGTGGGCCGTAGTCGAGTATCATGGCGGCAGAGAAAAAAGTCAGAAAGGGATCAGAGGCCAACGGTGCGGCTTGCCGTCTAAAGGGGAAAACCCATCGCAATCAGCGTCGTTGATCGGAAGGGTGTAGTTACTGATGTCGAGGGCATCGGCTTCCGATACCTAAGGTATCCCGGTTCTGAGGGTTCTCCATTAGATCCGGCAAAAGGGGTCTGCCAGAGAAGGTGAACTCTCTGAAATGCCTCCTCTGGAAGCTGCTGTTAGGGAGCCGATAGCACCCCGCAGCTTTGTGCAGTCGCGTGGCCTATGAAATACCCCATCGCTAGCACGGCACTAACATTGCGTGCCAAGAAAAGTGGCACCAAGGCTCGGCTCTGTTCAATTGACAAGGTTGATAATCTCCCTTAGAATCAGAATCAAGGTCGACTGCAAAGCTGGGTCGAATTCTTCCCAAGAAACGAAGCGGAAGGGTCGCCATCGATTTATACGTAAGAGCCCAGAATTGTCTACCAGACAGTCAAGCTAGAAGTTGGGCAAATCGTCGACTGCGGTTGAGCAAGCGATGGAATGATTTGGCGAAAGAATCACCATTGCTTGTTGTTATGCACACACTGACAAGGCAGGAAAAATAATGTTATGCGACCATCGAAGCCTGCATGCATCATACTGACGTCGTGATAGTAAGGACATGAGAGTACCAAACATCAAACTGACCGATCTGGCTGTCGAGGTTCGGAATCATCAATTATCCATCTGAACTGGTCAAGGCGGCGGATTACCTTGACCGTTTCAGAGGATCGAAAATGGGGTCCGATCCTGTTGAAAAACGTGATCATTTAGCTAAACTGAGGAAAATCTGGATAAGTGAGAAACTTTGGCTGGTGGGCGCTGTTGTTGCATTGGTAGTGGTGATGGTGATGCTTGTGGTCAAGCCAGTGCTGGTGACACGAGGGCGATGGTGGTAGTCGTGGCAATAGTCATAGTGACGGTGATAGTGGCAGTGACAGCGCTAGTGGCAGAACAACGGTGACGACGTGTCACTTAACGCCCTACAAGCGCCAGTAATGAAGCAGTTTTGAATAAGAGTGAGCGTGGTAGAGAACGTGAAGTTAGTGGTGGTAGTGACGGCGGGTAGTAGTGAAGGTGGTAAATTCAGTGGCGGTAGTGGTGGTGGCAATAGAAACAATGTCCAGTCCATGGGGCTGCGCTATATTTTAGCAGCAGGTGCTTGTACCCTGTATTATGATTGTGTCCTCCAGGTTGTAAAGGGTCGCATTTTTGGCTACTGGCGTCGTGTCAGAGGTGTCTTCCTGTGATAATTGATCCAAAACCTTCTCCTGTCTAGGAACAGTACCTTATTTCTCCAAAACCCGCGCCGACTCTCCAGCATGCAAGCAGCAATTTACTCGTTCGTGAATGCACCAAGTAAATAACCCAGGTCGACATGGTATTATATTATTTTAGACGTATGAACGTACAAGGGAATAGATCAGTGAACAGAGAATTAGGTCCCAATTAAGTAGTTCATTTTTACTTGTATTTATACAATTGGAGTCAATAATCATGCTTGACTTAGTAGAGAACTCAGTTATGGATAAGCTCTAACTATAGGTTAAGACTGGATATAAGACGTAATATAATAAGAGAAGAGGACTAAAGCGCATGTACGAGGACAGCAAGTGTCCCCGAGCAGTTTGTGGTCAAATGGGGCAAAGTCCTGGTTTGAGGCAATCACATTGATAATTAGTGGTCCAGAAACGGACCAAGGCTTGACAAGTAGAAAGAACTGGGCAGCCCAGGACAACGAATTTCCGAAAATAACGGCGATCGGCATCACGCCTCTTCTGTTTGCGACCTCAAAAGGACATGCGGCGGATCAAAGCACTTCTCACGTTGCTTGACCTCCTCTCAAGGCCACACCTAGTCCAGGGCGCAAATTCCTACAAAAAGGCTACAAAACACTACATATTTATAGAAGACAGCGATGAAGCAGAGCTGTAGGGCGTTCTTGCCACGTACGACGACCGAATTCAAACATCATTGGAGTGCCGAATTTACATCACAGCTATGGAAGGTATTTCGGGTGAGCTGCGCGACACATTAGAATAGGGCCGTCATATCGGGCGCCTTTGCGTTGTTCAGAAAACGTCTTCTCTTGAACAGTAAAATGGTTCTCCAGGGACGACAAAAATTGCAGTGCTTTGGGAGGGTAGGTAACAATCAGTCTTCTGTCACACACTCTCTTGTGATATTGAACACAGACATACTTTAGGGTAAATTGAGTCCACAGATAGACCAGCAACCCAGAGGAATAGAGTGTACAAAAGTAGATGTATAACAGTCTTTTTGGACCTTACCGTAAGTGTCGCCTTGAATCGGTGCCTGTAGGGTAATAATTACCCTCCTCCTTCTACTTCCACCTTCGGCTACTGCCCCGAACTGCCACCAGACCTGATAACAAAAGTCATCATCGCAGGCTCGTATATCTATTGCTAGTTATGATATCGTCTATCCTTTCTAAGTCTATAATATTGACATCAACACCACTCGAGAATAGCACGTCGAAATGGCTCTTTTGCTGGGTGTATAGTACAGTAACCTCATGGCACAACGTTGCACGACTTTCTTGATCACGCTTACGACATGGTACAGTAATGGATCTGGCTAGGCCTGCGCCTGCAAGACTTTCCGCCGTTGCTAAAGAATTGGATTGAATTAGAGACTGTCATTTAGGTTCATGCTGACTCTATGGACCGTCTAGAAAAAAAGTCATCCGTATCATGACTTCTTGTCTGCTCCGAAAGCCGGTGCAGGAGATGCGGTAGCGGGAAAAAGTCCGAGTAGACACTACAAGGTTTTCTCGCATGGGCCTTATCCCACCTGACCATCTCAGGGCGCGCGAGCAGGTTTCATCCTTGTCGTGTCGTTGCGGAGAGAGGACAAGATTGACTAGATCTATCCTACACGAACAGTAAGCAAACATCGCCTACCAAGAACGGCTGACGTCCGAGAAAAGTGTCGGCCCGTGCCACAAGCCAATGCCCAGTCGTCGGGTGACAGAGAAATGGGGCAGTGGAGGGTCCAGAGGAGAGGGGGCCTGATCGGTCGGAGTCAGATTGATACCGAAGAGACTGTGACCGCCAATGGTAACTTATCTGTTGGAGGGAAGAGGCTCAGGCACCATTTCGCCTTGGTACCTGGCCGCTGGGAAACACTGTTTTCCATAGACCCATACCACCAGCCCACTACTTCTTGATACCTTGGACAACCTTACTACAACTCGCCAGCACTACTAAAGAATTCAACTACAGAATGGTTGAGTATGGGATTATATAGATCATCAAGTGCAATGAAGATCAATGGATAGTGCGCTGTATGGGATCTACGAGAGTCGACTCAAGTCCCACCTCAAGTCACAGGAAGGCGAGGGATTATCAAAGGTCCTAGCTGGGATAAGAGATGAAGGCTTAGGAGCCTCAAGACTGGCTGGGGTGAGTATGCAGTAGGTCACGCACGGTATTTGCGCTAGAAAAGCCTGAATAGCTTCAGGTTCCTTTCCTTCAAAATCACTACCAAGCTCTTCTGCCCGCTTATTACCATCTGCCATGTTTAACTCCACTACTACTAAGCTCTTTTGCCTACTCCTTATCAAACCTGGACCTATGGGAGATTCGATCCTGCAGTCCAACATGACAATCAACATGACAATCAACATGACAATCAACATGACAATCACTCCCAACATACTTTTTTATGGTCATGACTTTTACAGCACAATTGCAGATTGAGTGCAAATACGTGTCCATTGCCGGGGTTGGCGAAATCTTTTGAGGAGTTTGGGGTGCTGCTTTTGGAGGCCAATTCTCTCGAGGCCCACCGATTTCAGAACTATTAGCAAACCAAAAACAGATGGTTCAATTCTCCCATTCATCTCATGGTCAGGTACTTTAGTTACTAAGAACAAAAGAATATTATACAAAACTATCCTAGAAAAAATTAGACACCTTTAACTAGAACACCTTCTCTTGAGCACACTGAGTACATTGCCCATGTTCAAGAAATTACTACAACTGGGGGATGCTGAACATCAGAGTGGATCATCTCAGACCTCCCCAACCAACTCGATTTTAAACACAATTGTCTATCCTGTATTCCACACAATATATTTCGTCAGACAGACTTACATGCCTGTTGTGCTTGTCGGCAAAAGTGGAGAACTCCAATAAGCGGAGCAAGTAGAACATCATATAAGCCTTCTCAACAATGCCAGAGAATTCTGGCATTCCAGGGCTCAGCCGAGTTGCCGTAAGATTGAAGAAATTCTCCTGCATTGCTCACTCTCACGTCCGAGGGTCAAGGCAAAGCCAGCCTCCGCACGATTGTAGTAGTTTCGAGCCTGTTCAAACTTTTCTAGGGCATGAAAAAGATTCCCTAGGTTCTCAAGGGTATCAAGTGCAGGGGGGTAAGTATCAACTTTAGCTCTCAATGCCTTTTCATAGCCTTGGAGTGCTCGATTATACATCGCTTCAGCTTCGCTATATCGGCCTTGGCTCTTATAGAGACTCCCGACATTGTTAACTGTGCCAAGCGTCGATGGATGTTCTAGTCCCAATACCTTCTCATAACCTTGGAATGCTCGATTGTACATCGCTTCAGCTTCGCTATATCGGCCTTGTTTCTCATAGAGAAGACCGAGATTGTTGACTGTACCAAGAGTTGATGGATGTTCTGGTCCCAATGCCTTCTCTTTGCCTGGGAGTGCTCGATCATACATTGCTTCAGCTTCGCTATACCGGCCTTGGCTTATATAGAGAATCCCGAGATTGTTGACTGTGTCAAGCGTCGATGTATGGTCTGGCCCCCACGCTTTCTCCCTGCCTTGGAGTACTCGATTATACATCGCTTCAGCTTCGCCATATCGGCCTTGGTTCTTCTTGAATAGAATATTCCCCAAATTGTTGACTGTACCAAGCGTCGATGGATGTTCTGGTCCCAATGCCTTCTCATAACCTTGGAATGCTCGATTATACATCACTTCAGCTTCGCTATATCGGCCTTGTTTCTCATAGAGAAGACCGAGATTGTTGACTGTACCAAGCGTCAATATATGTTCTGGTCCCAATGTTTTCTCATAACCTTGGAGTGCTCGATCATACATCGCTTCAGCTTTGCTATACCGGCCTTGTTGTGCATGGAGATTCCCGAGATTGTTGGCTGTGTCAAGCGTCGATGTATAGTCTGGTCCAAATGCCTTCTCGTAGCTTTGGAGTGCTTGATTATACATCACTTCAGCTTCGCCAAGCCGGCCTTGGTCGCTGTACAAATACCCAAATTGAGAATAAAACCACATGTACTCTTCGTCCTTCAGCTGATCCAGCTTGGATATATGTAAGGAGCAAATATCCGCATGTACAAGCAAACGCCGTTGGACCAGCTCGTAATTTGCTTGTTCCTCGTTAGGGATACGTAATGCAACACAACGTATAGCTAGTCGAGCCATATCTGTGTTTTGTTCCGCGTTCAGCCCGAACATCATCCAAGAGTGCACGCATTCATGAACACTATATCCTCGGGAGTCAACTCCCCAGTCTCTTGTGTCTGTCTCAGCAAGTCCGTGGTCGCATACTACTCGCATAGCTTCATCAAATGATATACGGTCTTGAACCACCTCTTCAAGCCATGGAGGCACCTCAGCATCTTCACACTGTAGGAGCTCATACCACAGGTCCTCATTATCAAGATACGCCCAAAGGTGGAGTATCATAGCTGCTGCATGGTTCTTTCGTTCAATTTGTCTATACGAAATGTCCCAGGTCGAATACAGAGCTCGATTCTCATATGATAGAAGCACTGGGCTCTTTTGTTGCAACCGCAGCCATGATTGTTTGTACAGTTTGAGGTAATCAGTCCAGCTTGTCGAAACCTGATTTAGGTAAGCTCCAGCAGTCGCAAGTGCAAGCGGTAGACCATCGAGCTGTTGAATAAGCTCAAGAGCAGACTCATCTGTAAAGGTCCGTTAGTATCTCTCTCAGGACGGTCGCTTACATTCTTACCACTCTCAAGATGCTGTCGATGCGAGGTAAAACGCAGAATTTCTAAACTATCCTTCACATCCGTAAGCTTCCTTAGAAAAATTGACTCGCCGATCCCGATGGTTGATGACCTTGTGGTTATAATGACGGCTCCATGATAGTTAGTAGGGAAAAAGGGACGAATATCAAAGGCCTTCAGAGGTATAATCCCCGCCTGCGGCTCGGATACCGCAGTATGACAATTCCTCGTGCCTTCTTCATCGCTTTCACTTTCGTTCTCGAATTTCGGGAAATCGTAATTGTCGTAAACCACAAGCCAACGATCGTTTGTCGGTTCATCTAGCCACCGCTTGACAGCTCGTGTCATTTCGTCAGGATCTCGATTTTTCATAGCAGTTTTAATATAAGACAACAATGGGTACTGATGATGGATTCTCTCAGCAGCTCGGGCATAGCTCTGCTGGAGAGATTTTTCGTCTCTAGCGTTCAACCAAATGGTAGCAGAATAGTTTGCTTGATAACTCTTCAAGTAAGCTATCACCAGCTGAGTTTTGCCGATCCCGCCCAGTCCGTGTAATACGGCGGTTCGACGCCCCTCGGCTTTATTTAGGATAGAATGCACCTGTGCGAGTTCTTCCTTTCTTCCTACAAACTGGGCCACTTCGGTGGCTTCCGAAAGACTGAAAGAGAGAGCGAAGGTATTTGATGCCAGTTGTTCTATACCCTTGCCTGTTTCACAAAATCAGCCAATCAATGTATAATTATTTGGGACTGTGACGCTATCACATACCAATAACTGAAGGCACCCAATATTCCAAGAAAGCCTTTGTGCACGCCGCCGCTGTTGCAGCTGCATATCGCTGCCACACCTGCGTTTTGTGGCTGTCGGCATAGTCGCAAGCACCCTTGATCACTACACAAGGGAACATATCCCACGTTCCAGCGCCCTCCGTCTCGAAGCCAATACAATCTTGTCGGGCGACTTGATCACGATCTTCCCCAGACATCATTACTGTATTGCCAGACGCAATCAAGCCAAAGTGGACTGCTGGCTGTGGTATGCCTTGATCGAAGCGGTGGCGTAAGATTAGCTCGTTGCTACATCCGCACTCTTCGCAAGTCTGCTCATCAATGATATGGCGATACTTCGCATTAAATAGTTTGTCCAGCACGACACCTGGGTACCTTGCTTCTAGCTCAGGCTCGTTCTGGAGCTCGGCAATATGACTAACCATCTTGCTTCTCAGCGTCTTTTGCCCGTGGATGCCCTCCAGCTTCTTCAATAGCGCGCGGATCTCCATGTTAGGCCTTCCCGGTGAGTCCAGAAGTGTGTCTTTCCGCTTGAATTTCTCCGGGAGCTGCCATTCGAAGTCGTATTGGATGATACCACTGCTGATAATCACATCGCCAAGGAAAATATCACGCTTGCTTTGGGGTGAAAACGGCATTACACCACAAACACCGACCACGAGTGCCAGCTTAATACTAGGGAAGCTGGTATGGAACTTTGACGCAACGATGGCAGCATTTATCTGCCCCATGCTAGGCATGTGTGCAAGCACGACGTTGTGACGGCCGATGGATCCCACAGAATAAGCATTCGGATCGCCTAATGCTTTGTCATAGGGGGTCCCATCATCGTCCCAACGGTGGTCGAAGAGAGCCTCGATAGCATCTGCCTCAATAGGAAGGGCACAGATAATGGCAATCTCGAAATCGAGACGAGTGGCCGGGCGCGTAGGCGTCATTTCGATGCTGGGGGTGGGACCGTTAAGGAATGCGATTTGAACTCCTGTACCTTGGTTGGGATATGAAGTAAGTAGAGAAGTTGGGCAGAAACAGCACACGAGCGGGGTTATATTCATGGCCAGCCTCGTGCGGCTGAAATTACCACGTACTGCCAATCGACTTTTACGCTCAACCGAGAGTACACTAATAAGAGGCCTAAGCATGATCTTGACCAAAGTTCCCCAACTTGATGGCCATAAATACAATACATATACATCCAAACCACTACATGCTGTATCACGATCTTGTGTTGAAGCTCGCTGTTTTAGTCTCCCAACATTCTTAATGCGGGCGACTAAGAAAATTGTACACTGCTACTGGTACCTGAGAACATTCTGGCTAAAATGTGCCCAGTTGTGCCTTAGGCATGATCAGCACAGGGCGGCTTTGATTGGAGGGGGCTCGAGCGCCTCTGCTAGCTCACTTGCGCTCACTTTCTTGCCTAGGACGCCGACAACTCCCTCACAATTCCTCTAAGATCTGATGCATAGCATGCTTTACAAAAGTCCCAAGAGAATAAAGAGTTCGTAAGGTACTCTTCCACATAAAAGCGGGACATGCCTCCTCTTGAAGAAATATTGGTTTTTGACCCCTGCACTTGGCTTATTTTTGCTTTATCTTTATTTTATCTATTTTGATCAATTATTTCTCTTCGTTTACGACTTCACTACCATGCCCTTCCGTGACCAATTGAGCGCCATAGCCGATTCCCTCAAGCCACCCTGTGTTGCGCCACGCTTTAGCCTCCCGAGTTTTGAACTGCAAGCTGTTGGGGGGAGTAATCGGATTGTGGCTGTGGTGGCGAACAGGGGCGGAGAAAATCATTTTCGGATGTTGGTTTATGCGTTCCGTTGCGACACGTTTCCAAGCCAAAGCTAAGGCCACTACAGCACCACGTCCGTTGAATACGGTCGCACATTAGCGAGGTTCCCGCAACGGTGCAAATGCAACTTTCAAAATCCCTCAACCCGGCCTCTGCTGCAGCCCGTCTGAGAAAATGCCAGCTCCAAAGAATCTTGAGGGCGTACGAGAGGATATTATTTCATTGTTCAATGCTGGTATTTCCTATCTGAGGATTTTGACCCCAAACCAATAAGCTCCTTCTCGTGTGGGATGACTTCGAAATTAGCCTTTAGACCTTAAAGTCCTAATTTGCAAAATAGGGACTTTCCCGTCAAATAGCTTAATTCGACCTTAAGTCTTTGTATAAGCTAATCTCTGAACTATTTATCTATAGTACTTAAATTTAGGATATTTTATCTAGGAAGTAAAGGAAGAGTTTAAACTGCATCTCTTTTTCCGTTAAGCCTCAGCACACGCGCAATACTTGCTTGATTCTCAAAAGCACAATAATGAAATGGAACAGAGAAAAATAGACAAGGTACACATTAAAGTTGGGCGATATTCGTAATTGATATTCACTATTGCATCGGGACTCACCAGCCCTTCAAATCTCAGAATCACAACAGTTACTACAAACAATCCCGTACATGTACTTCACGTAGGCACGAAAGTTACTTTTGAGAAAAAACCAACATCTTCTCCCGATGCATGACTCATGTTGCGATAATGCTACGTGCATTAGGCTTCGAGGGAACTTGGACATAGACAAAGTTGAAAAGGCGTCGCTTCAGCCATTTACTAGAAAGTAAACAGGCGAGGCCCAAGATTAGTATTAAAGCTACGATTTGTCCACTGCCTAGGGTTAATATAAGGCTGTGTAAGCTGACTAGATGTCGACCTGGAGTGTCCATGTATTTACATTCGATGTTGCTAGGGTGGCTAACTCAATAACCCTCGTCATGACTTCTTCAGCACCTACAAAGGGGGAAGGGGGGGCCAAGTGCACGATAAACCTGAATCTTAACAGATGACTCTTATTATACTCTTTCCCGAGTACTTAAGTGTCCACATCTTCATGAGCACTTATAAATACCCAGTCCGAGCCGGAAGTTGATCCAATCTCCTCCATTCACTTGCACCTTCACCAACTCTCAATACAAACCGAAACATTACCCACCCTCGGCCACGACAGCTTCTACAATGCATTTACGACGACAATTTGGACTCGTGTTTACCGTACTTGTGGCGGTCACATGTGCTCTTCCGGTCTCGATGCCCGACACTCCAACAAATAAAACTCTTGATGCGTATGTTCCTGGAAAATGGGGCATAGTCTTGCAAGATAAAACCGCGGACGAAGTGAATGCGTTTACAAAATGGTTGAAGAAGGTTCACGAAAATAGCCCGGGCGGCCGAAATGGCACATTTTCCGGATTCGAGAGAGTGTCGTCAATACTGTTGATCAACAGGGACATAGTCCTTGGTTACTATGATGACCAGACAATAAAAGCTGCCAAAGCACATCCCGATGTAAGCTGAATTCTATTTTAACCGTCTGAAAATTACTGTACTAATTTATTTAGGTGAAAAGCGTGCAACGCATTGGTTATGTAGAAGCGGCGGTATGGGAATAGTTTAAGAATGTCACATGTCCATTTGTCGATTGGAAGAAGACTGAAAATTTGCTAGCGTGTCAGGAGGAGTCATGGTGTAAATTGTCCCTATTGTAAGGACAAAAAATTTGGCTTGTGGTCAACAATCTCTGGGACGGCTTTTACTACTTAGATATGTCTTTGTCCCGCACTTTTAAAAATGTCTTCTAATGTAAGCCGTCTTCATTCATACAAAGAGCCCCACTTAGGCATTGAGGGACGAAATCCCAGTGAAGTGGCGGTATGAGAGAGGGCAGCGGTTCAGTGTCTACAAGCCAACAAAGGCCATCACGGCGTGAGCGCACACTCCACCCTTGCATCGTGTTGAATCTCGCGGGTGGAATGGGCTGGCTAACATGACCCTTGGCCTTGCTTACGGTCACTTTTTTGAAGAAAAATAAATAAATAAAACAGTAAATAAAAAATATTGTTACGGCCTAGGGCCGAAGGCGGCTGTGCCAGTCGAGACGGGTCAGCTATGTCGGACAGAACTATCGCAGGAACCCTCTCTCCGAAGGTTCCCTATTATAACTCCGTACGTACCTATGCCGGCCAGAACCAGAAGCATCAGATATATTTATTCATTTATTTCTTTTTTAAAAAGAACTGGAGAGATCGGTGTCAGAGCTATCTCCATAGTCATTAGTATCAAAGAGACTGGCTTAGCTCTTAGAATAAACGGAGTCATTATCGTTAACGTTTGCCATGGTTACTTGCCATTATGTCATTCAACGAATAAAAGGTGATGAAGGGTAAATGCAAGAATAAAGTAGAATGGAAGATTGAACAGGACAAATGCTGCTGGGTTGTATTTCGATCAACGAATGAATAGAGAAAATGACTGACTCCATGCTTAATTACTGAGTCAATCAAAGCCTTTCCTTGGGTTTCCTCAAGGGCTGGACCATTCCGATTCATGGCTGGTGACTAAAGATTCTTAGCAGACTCTCATTGCTCAGCCCAGCGGGCTAGGCACTAACTTGAACACTGTAAACACCCCAGATAAGGAATGAAGTTATCTTCTTGGCACTTTCGGAATGGCCTCAGTGTCATCGAGATTTCCTTGAACAAGAGAAACATTAGGAGATGTCGCAGCGGCTTCTTTACCCCGGGGGAGGAGGCGTCTCGGGTAACAGCGAGGATTTTGAAGTCAGCTTAACTTAGCTCGAATCTGACAGCCCAAGATTCATCCTGCGAAATGTGCAGACGACGGTCTCCGCGATCAGGCGCCACCGGCATTGGTTCTGGGAGCTTTACGATGGAAAGTGAGGAAATCCAAGAGGATATATACAAAAAAAACATCTTGAAGGGTCCACGCTCGCGTTGCCCACTTGCTGTTCTGAACGCTCCACCGGATATCTGGCATGGACCGAATAAAAACCAATTTTCCTATGGCTACAGACAGCTGGTGAGAGCGGATCGCTGACACACCTGAAAGTCCGAAGTTGCCGTCTTGACCAGCTGCCGCGACAATCGTGATAACAGCATTTGCAAATATGCTGTCCATGTCATGAATTTGTCCACGTACTTCGTCGGTTGTTCTGGTCAATCCAGTATCTATCGACCAAGAGAGATCTGAGCCCAAGACTTAAGGCGACCTTTATGCTGTCCTCCACCGCTGAAGGGACATGCCCAAGGGTAGGAATGCCAAGCGAAACCTTGGGGCTCAGCGTCAATGGACACATTCTGTCCCCAGACGTATAATAGTGCCACGTAAGACAGATTCTCCAAAGCGGGAACAATCGGTCGTGTCTCACAGTCGATTAGACGCACCGGAAACAACTTCGCAACTTGGCGTACGGTACATGTCCTGGAATGACTTCTTCGGTAATAAGCCAACCAGCGCCTTGCTAGTTCCATTTTGAACACGGGCGGCACCAGTCGAGGTTGGAATGCCAGGCCATCGGGATTCCATGCATCCCAATCCACGAGGGCTGCTCTATGTACGCCGTTTATAAAGTCTTTCCCTCTCTTGCTCCACATGGTCGTGTCGCCGGATATCGGCTACGATTCCCGTAATGCGATACCCCACGCTCCGTTAAGCTTGCTGGCTTGATACCTGCACTGCATTTAAATAAAAATGCGTCCCAAATAGCGTGAAGTTCGCACCGAGGGTGTGAGGGCTATACAATATATAAAATCTACAAGAGGTCTTCACCGACTATTGATTCGAAGACTGAAGTTGCCGCACACACCTTCTATTCGTTCCCAGTGCCAAATGCTCAGCCCCACAATCCGTTTAGCCCATTGTGAAGCCTAATCAAGCAGTAGTCGGGAATATTCCGTGGTCATCAAGTGGAGAATGTTAGGCCGGGAGACGCAATGGGTTAGAAAAAGTACGCGATTGCGTATCCTGAAGAAACAGGAAGGATTCATCTATTATTGGTTTGATGCTGGGAGGTGTAGGCTTCGGTGATGGTTGTTTGCGCCATTGTCGGAGAGTCCCCAATATGTGTAGTATCAGACATAGATAGGTCGACACTCTATAGCCAAGAACATGAATATTTTCCAACCAGGCCTTCCTATGTAGCTGTCAATTACACGCGGACCTTGGTAGACTTCCCCCTATAAACCGTCGACACGCAAAGTTCCGGTGTGGCATCATGAAGCTTATCAAATATGTTCGAGGTGACTTATATGCAAGTGATCTACGAGGGTAACCATGAGGCCTGGAAATCGCTGTGTCATTTGAGAACAAGCCAGTAGTGAAATTAGTAACCGTCATTCTATGAATGACATCCATGCTTTGGCACCCCCTTAAGCACGCGAATAGTGATGGACTAAATGGCTGCCTGTCGGAAAAGATGAGAATTCAGATATCCTAACCCGAATTAGCATTCCAATGTATTATTTCCTTAGAGGGGTTAGTCTACAACAATTTGAGTCTGTGGTTAGGTTCACAGGCTTCATCAGAGTTTAGTCGTGAAGACAATGCTTTACGCATCATTTAGGCAGTGCCAAACTTTGCATTTCTGGGAGATTAGAGTAGAGTCATGCTTGCAGCAGAGTTTTCCAATTTTGTCAAATAAATCCTCTATCTCGACAAGATCTTTAATAACATTCGGTTGTGATGTAGGGACTCACACTAAAAATTCGATCTCTCAGCATATAAATAAACCACCTTCTTCCCAACTCTTATGTAAAAAACAAGGCTCTTTATTTATCCTAAACCCTCACATGCTCAGGCGTTCGTCTCTCTATCTTCATGATATCATCACCTTCTTCTGAATACATTCAAATAACAAAAGATGCCCCTTTGCGAGTTACCAGACGAGCTGCTCCTGCAGATTATACAACATCTCCCTGATAGTGCCTTTTATTTCTGGCGGCAAACATGTAAGATGTTTCGTCAAATCTCCACCGATGCCCAATTTGCAGACTTCAACCGAGATTATATCCGGCATAAGCCGGAATATCTTGCGGACACCGACTACACACAGCGCCGAATTATTCGAGACGTTCTAGCCTCCGATTCCCACTGCGCTAATTGTACGCGCTATCGCGTTACAGGCATCCTGAAGCGGAGAATGCGCGAGCTTTACGAACCCAAGTATTGTAACGGGTGCATGAGCTTGCATCCCGCAATTTTCTTCCCTTTAACTGAGAGTGAAGATCGTTTGGGATTGTGTCTCGGGCGACTCGGCACTGTTCGTCTCTGCTCTCACCACTCGATGAGTTGGGATGACATCCCGATGTCGGACGAGAATGGGAATACAATACCTATGTCTGGGTTGACCTGTGATGATCCATCTCACTTGGCCGCAGAAATGATTATAGGCGACTCCTGGAACTGTCGGGGTCGAGGCGCCTTGGTTGTGACACGTTTACCAATAACCTTGCTTAATCTACAGTCTTGGTCTGATTGTCAAGCGAACGTTGTCCAAAGCAGACTGAGAGAATTATCAAGAGACCCTGTGGGCCAGCACCGACTCTGCGATCACGTCTCACTAAAGACAGAGGGTCTTCTAAAGGCCTATGGACCTCAAAATTGCAACTGCTTTGCTATTACGGGCACTCCACCTGGGTTTTATCGCATGTTGTGCAGAAAACATAGTTTCTGCTGCAAGCATTGTGGTACGACCTTCAGGTGGGAACTACGATCAACTTCAATATCATTAAGTATTGAACGTTTGGCCAGTGTCTCAGCCCCTACAAGCTTCAACTAGCTTCGAATTCTTGACTATGAAGATAAGGAAAATATATACTGGGCGAATGAGAAGGGCAGTAACTGGTTGTTTGATGAAGGTAGCCGACACTTGCTATGGTGCAGCTCTCCAGGGTGCAGGACGGGCCAGGGGGTCAGGAGGCTGAGAATGATCAACTTATTCTTGGAAAGCGCTTTTACCAAGGATCATCGCTTGCTTGATCCGAATTGGTTTCCCCACAATTTTAGTAGGGTCGGGAATTTCCAAGGCTACCGGCAGATTGAAATACCAGATGCTTTATCGCTCGAAGCTGAAGTCTGGGAGGAGCGAAAAGAAGAGCTTTGGGAGTTATGAATGTACAGCAACATTCATGGTCAGGTAGTTTTAATATATATATGTATATGATCGAAATTAGTGGAACTTGGTTGCAATATCGCTTAGCATTCATTTTTAGAAGGGTAGTGATGCGATTTAGATGAGGGTGATAATAATCACGGTAGGTCAAAAAGTTGGATGTAGAAAGAATTGTTGATCCTAATGGTCGCAGGCTTCCCAGAAAACTAATTACCCAATCCGTGGCCGGCACGTAGCATATGCCGGCTCACAAAAGGGATCTCACTGTCCTTAGAGAAGCTATTCCCGAAAATCTCCTATCGGATCGGGCCGTCGTTAGAGAGTTCCTCGTTGGTAAGGTATTTCTTCTCAAATCGAAACCCCTTGCTACCACGTTTCCGATCGTGATAGTCTCCGCCACGCTTGTAGTTCTTGGGTTGATTTTGTCGGTTATGGTCGCGTTGCTGGTTGTAGTCACGTCGCTTGTCGTAGCTATCGCGAGGACGATAGCATTGGCGCTCGCTCGCGGTCTTGTCGGTGCAAGCCATGGTCCCGGTTACAGTCTCGATCACGGTAGTAGTTATCTCGGTTGCGGTCGGGATCATTGTAATTTCCCAGAGGATCGAGGGTAAAAGGACTGGCGAGAATGATTGGGCTGCGCTTGATCGTCTCTGAGTATGGGAGCGATGGTGTTGCACCCCTTCTCGTACTCCTGGATAAACTGCGTGATGGTCATTGACTCCTTGGAGAATGGCAGGAGCGGCATGATCCTGGGGTTGATAAGTCTGAAGATCCGGTGGACAATTCTACCTAACTTAGCTTGAAATAGCCCTTTAATAAATTAAAACTTACTATTATATTTCTTTACTAATAGCCTCATCTTTTATATATAGCACTTTGGATTAGTTATTCGCACTAAAAACTAGAGTATTTCTATGTAAGTGGTGCAAGCTGTACTGCTGTATCCGCATGTACCCAATAGTGTCATCAGAGACCTTACCCGATTACTGCGCTAAACCCAAAGAAAATGAGTGGCCCGCTTACTATGCATTCATTGGCCGTCCCCCCCCACAACGTGATATGTCGGAACAAAGGCCTCACTAGTTAAGTCCACCTTTGTCTTTCTCGTGCGGCTGAGCAGAGTCAACAACTCGATCATCACAATGGTCTCAACTCCTACTACTGTCAGCGGCAAAGATACTGTCAACTTGCTGCAACGCACGTACAAGACAATCCAACAGATCGCCCAAGCTCTGTGGATCGAAGAGAAGGATGAGGAGCTCAAGGCTTTCTATGCTAGCCTCATGGCGTACTGCACTATAATTCAGCATCACTTAAGCCGCATCAGCAATGCTTCTTCTGCTACTACGGATGGTAACATCCTTACCCTATTACTAGCTCTCACCAAACCTGCATCTACAGCCAACCTCTGCAGTCTCTCGATTGCTGCCAGATTGCGGGAATTAAGTCGAGTTCGGGACAAGATCCAAGGGACCAAAGATAACACTGCAAGACTCAACCTCATCCGGCCTTATCTGGACTTTGGAGCGACACCTGAGCAGCGTAAGGAATTTGTAAAATCGCTAGGCGCATGCGAAGAGGAGCTCAGAACTCGATACCCGGAAGACTCACTCCAATGGGCCTCAGATGATCTTGCCCCTCGGATAAATATTGGAGAGCCATCATACGCCGTCTGGAGCGCCGCACAGTCGATCTTCAAGGCCCTAGTGGCCTGTATGAACTGCCCATGCACACCTATGCATGACTTTGGGGCTCGGCTCTGCCTGGGCACTTATCGAAACCCCGAGCTTGAATCAGATATTGACATGGAAGACAAGGTCGACTTTGACATGTTCCTCTCTATGGAGCAAGACTGGCATGAAGTTCGCATTCATACAGCCAAGGAGAGACTTGTTCAGATAGTGGTCGACCAAGCAGAAAACTCCCAGTCCAAGACAAAGCGCCCAAGAACTAGGCCGATGAAGGTAAAACAACTTTGCGAGCCGATTGCAAGGATCAGGTCTATGGCAGCATACCGCCTCGAGTTCAATGTTAGGCGGGATCAACTTTTCAAACTACAATCAGAGAGGAGCAATTCCTGCGTCGACAAATCTCAGAATGCCGTTTCTCTAGACGAGTTCCTCAGAGACAAGACTGGCTCTTTTACGGAGAGGACAAAACGAATCCTGGCTGTGATTCTAAGCTCTGCCGTCTTTCATCTGCATAACACACCATGGCTACAACCTACATGGAATTCGTATAACATCTTGTTCTTCCGCACAGCTTCATCTGCCGTCCCACTAAGGCCATATATTCAAACTCCGCTTCCAAGCCTGAGTACTCCCTCAACTGCTGATTTTGACACGAGCCATAAACCCAGCCTTGACCCGGATGATCTGGACCCAGACGATATTGACCCAGACGATTTACTTAGCCATCATTGCCCAACTCTTGTCACGTTAGCCATGATGTTGCTGGAATTGTACTTTGTGACACCTTTCGATATTTTGGCCCAGAGATACCACATCGACCTGGGATCAGACACGGAATCATCAAACTTCACACGATACATGGACGTCGATGCCGTGTTTCAGGCCTGCAAGAAAGAAATCCCCGAGAATTCCCAGTTTTACTTGGCTGTGGAAAACTGTCTGGATCCAAAAGTTTGGGAGAATGAAGAGGGGAATAGGTTAGACGGCCCGACGCTGAGAACCAAGATCTATCAAGAGGTTGTTCTGCCACTAGAAACAGAATTGAGCCAGGCCTACAGTTCGATACCAATTGACGACCTTGATAGGTTCGCGCAGAAGGTGGATTTCGCGAGCTGGGGACAGACGATGCAAATGTGGAATCAGCAGACGAATGCTAAGGCTTCACAAGCGAACAGCTTCATGCCCATAACGCCGCACTATCCTCGATGCTCACCGACACCTCATCTGCGTCATCAACATTCAGAAGTAACCTTGAATGGCGGAGGAACTGGGAGAGGCACTCGATCAAGCACGCCAAGGCCAAGCCCTTTACCCAGTGGGTTTGAGGTTGAGGCTGCCTTGTCCGAGCCCTCGCGTTCCTTCCATGCCGAAGCTCACTCCCGCTGGGCCTACACTGTTGGCATTCTTTGCGCGCTCCCTATAGAGCTTCTCGCGGTACGAGCGCTATTTGACGAAAAGCACAGTAGCCCTAAGAACCTTCGAGGAGATAGCAACAGCTACTCATTAGGGACGATAAACGAACATATGGTTGTGGCTGCTTGTCTTCCATCAGGCGAGTACGGGACCAATGCAGCTGCTGACTCTGCATCCAATATGAAGAGAAGCTTCCCCGGCGTTAGATTCTGTTTCCTGATTGGTATAGGTGGCGGTGCTCCTACGGAAGAGAATGATATCCGACTGGGAGACGTCGTCGTGAGTCTTCCAACAACCAAGTTCCCTGGTGTAATCCAATACGACCGAGGTAAAGAAATCGAGGGTAGCGCCTTTGAACTCACTGGGGCTCTTCAACCACCGCCGCGGTATTTGATGACTGCCATCAGCTCTCTTAGGTCTAACCCCGATCTTCCTTCTAACGTACTTCAACCGTACCTTGAGGATATCGCGAGCCGCGTTCCGGATTCTTCCAAGACCCAATACAGACACCCCGGACAAGAGCATGACCATCTCTTCAAACTCGCGTGCTCTACATGCCGAATTCATGGGGAATGTGCCAATAGAGACAGCCACATACAGAGGAGACTCTGCCGGCCGACAAACCATCCGGAAATCCATTATGGCCTCATCGCCTCCGGCAACCGGGTGCTTAAAGATGCAAAGGTTCGGGACCAATGGGCCCGGGAATACGGGATTCTGTGTTTCGAGATGGAGGCAGCCGGAGTCATGAACACGTTCCCTTGTCTTGTTATCCGGGGCATCTGCGACTATGCGGACTCTTATAAGAACAAGTCATGGCAGCACTATGCGGCTGCTACGGCGGCTTCTTATGCCAAGTTGCTCTTGGGCGAGGTAGCCGCATTTGATGAAGAATGGGATCGGTTCTCGCCAGGGCAAGGAGGAAGCTTTTTCGAGCATGAAGCTCTGGAAGGGCCGCCTAGCAAGCGGCAAAGAGTCTGAATCGAAATCTGTCTTAAAACTATTATTTGTTTATCGTAAAGCAAGGCCTGTTGGCAACCACGTAACTCGACACGCTCCCGTAAGGGAGAATTAAAGACTTGAAGGACATAATAGAAAAGAGATCGACATTTCCGTCATTTCCGTCATTTCTGCCTGAAATTTAAGGCATTCATGCCTCTTCCCCGCCTCTTGCGACGTTTTCCTCAGCCGAGCTCAAGTCAGTATTTCAACGGCATCGATCACAAAATGTCGACTACGGCCGTTGACGAGCAGCAACAGTCACAGCCCAAACCCATGGTCGGCGACTGCGCTCGGTTATGCTTTGAATCTTTTCAGAATTGCCTTAGCAAGGCTAGCAAGGCTGACAAGGTTACCAGTCCTTACCATCCCAAACTGTCGCTAGTTCGAGTCGAGGATCAACTCGCGAGATTCTCTCTCTGGACCGCCAACATCCGCGTCTTTGGTTCCGGTCGAGATTCCTTGGACCACCGTTTAAGAGAGGCGCTTGATGTTCAGGGTGCTATTATTGGCCTCTTGCATGCAATAGACTACCGGGTTAAGACCTGTGGGTAACGACCCTGAGTCTCGTCCAAGGACTCACTCCAAGACGTCACCCACTAACCACCACTCTATGTCTCAGGCTCTCGTGTTCTCGATTCCATCAGCTCAAAAACAGATGGTGACTTGATTGAGACTCTACTGAAAGAGTTTGATGATGCGCTTGAAGGGTTAAAGAATGAGATAACCCTGCTTCATAAAATCTCAAATACCATTCGCAGGGCAAGCAAAGACACACAAAACACCAATGCAGCTAAAACGTTCAAGATCGAGGATGGCCAAGGAAACGATGCAGGGCCATTCCTACAACAGTTGTTCGCCAACTACATACTCGATCGATTTCCTGGAACTACCGACAACCTCCGTCAACGTCTCGCCGACTCTATGTTGCTCCGTCGCAAGAGAATCCTCTACCGCAGAGCTCGCTATGGCAAGACTTCAATCCGGCCTCCAGAAGGGGTATCCAAACCTGTGATATCACACCCCAAGCCTGAACCCACCGTGTCCCGTGAACCTGTCAAGCGTAGAGTCGTTACACCGGCTTCTCAAAGCAATGTCCAGTCGGTGACGCAAACCGCGACAACCCTCTCCCCTGAAAACTTCCAAAGAGCCTCTAACCCATCGGTGATTTCAGTATCTAAGACGGTTGCGCTGAGTAGCCATGACAAGCTCTGCTTTCCTCCTGCTCCTTGCGGCGGTCTCTTGCGGAGGTACAACATGTCAAATGGAGCTTATAAGCTATTATCAATGAGTGCACTAGCGGAGTGTTCATTCCCTTTTGCCTCAGTTGGTAA
>CAKNEU010000284.1:0-27625 GCA_930272665.1 Mariannaea elegans | reverse complement strand
CCTGAGACCCATAGGGTCACGTGAGGTCAGCTTCCCGTCTAATCGGGGAGCCGTTGGCGAAGGCTTGCTGGCCTCCGACAAGGTGGGGCTATTCCTTACACTGGAGGAGTTCAAATCACACGATATGACTTCTTAAACCAGTGGAATAGGCTATATCGAGCAGCCTTTAGAGCCTGTTATATATACGTTGGGTTTGAAAGGTCGGGAATGTGGCCAGTACATCCGGATGTTGTGCTAAAGCCGCTACGCAACAAGGCTAGGGATTTGGAAAAGCCCCTATTTCCAAAGCTCTTAGCACAACAGGCTGTAACCCCTAGGAGGGTAAAGAAAGAGCTGTGAAAAGTTGGGCCTACTTGTATTGGTCTATCTAAGTATGAGAGGGAAAAGAAGGGATGGAGGAGCTTCTGAGAGGAAGTCCTCTTTTATACCCCTCTCCGAGCTATCTACGGTGCATCGCCACGCTGTCTACTACGTGTCCTCGACGCAGGAAGGTTCCTACCTACATAAGGGTTCCTAGAGTTTTGACTGTGTCCCGGCATGCGCCCGGGGAGCCTCCGGTGGAGGGTTCGGGGCCGCAGTTAGGTCCGGAAGCTCTGCTCCGGTTGTCTTCCGGCGATGTGTCCTCTCAGGCCAGCGTAGCCGGCCCTCACGGCCCTAGCCCGTAACAAGAGCTTGCTGCTGTCAGAAAAGGGAAAAAACTTAAGATTTTAAGCAATCCAACAAGAGAGGTTATTACACATGCCGAAGTGTAACGGATAGCGTGGTGTGTGTTACATATACGTAGTTGATACCTACTATCACTGATACAGAAATGGGCACGTTTGCCTGCTGGCTCTGTATCTGCCTTTGTGCCTCAGGCACCAAGCTACGGCGCGGGCCCTTAAGGCCCTCGCCTCTGTCAAACAATAATAGAACAATCATCTTTCTACACATTACATATCCTACTTGACAGTATTCGCATCATCAACCCTACCAGAATAGGATTATAGGAACAATACGGATTAGGGTTGTAGCAGCAGTAAGTCTCGAAGACACAGTCGCAATCATCACGGACCTAGCTTTTCGTAGTATAGCCCAGTTTAAGTAATGCTTCTTGTACTTGCCTGTGCTGTGACAGTGCCAGTGAAGTCAAAGCCGATGAGGATATTCAGCAGGGTGGAAACGAACTTCATGTTGATGAAAAATATTTTAGTTTATGGGGATAAGATCTGAAATGTCGAGAACATCTTTAGAGCGATTTAGAGAATATTTATAACACGTTCCATACTATAACGCCACCTCACCAAACGTAGCCAAGATAGAACGACCCAGGACTATTCGATAGAGCTATTAATTCGGGGGAGATTAAAAGTCAAAGACAGTATCAAATCTCTATACCAATTCATAGTGCCAATGGTCTCACTTCAGTAATACTATATTTTATACCGAGTATATTAATACCTCTGTCTATGTCGCGAAACGGTAAACACATGTATTATACAATGGAGGATTGATCTTTCGGCACATTTATCGTTGTGACGGAGCGTGATGGACCTGTCTCATCTGTAAGTCATGTTTCAGGGTGACCAAGACATTGAGAGACTTCTGTTGTGCGTGTGGAATTAGCCCAATTTTTCAAGTCATAATACGTCGTTTTGTTTTATACGGGTAATGACCGAATGAAAGCTTACTGGTGTTTGTATGCCTGCCCTCAGTTTTGTCTTAGAATCTTAGCTGCTCTATAATTTTTTATCCACCTTACATACTTCCATGCTACCTTCGAGATATTAATGCATATATATCGGATTAGAGAGACGGGCTGTGCCTCACGCCGTGTCGTTACTGTGCGGTATCATTGCCCTGCCATGTCATTGCTGTGCCGTGTCTTGCTTGAGGACTGGATGATGCTGTTTTAGTGATGTAAGTAGCATTACTCATGAGCCTACGTCTCTTTTCTTCGCTCTAACGCACCGAAGAAGAATACAATGTATCAGTCGTTCGGGAGACTCGCGGCGGTGACTGTGCCGGCGGCGGCGTTAGAAGCCCCATGGGAGTTATAGTTGCTCTGGTGTAGATGATATTGGCACAGCTCTAACTAGTGGCCCTGAGCAGTTGGCCTCAAGAGTGATCACCTCTTTTGCAGTTCCACCGCTTGGTTGTATTCTTTGCAAAGGCTTCTTAACGTGAGGCTCTGGCCACGCTGCGGTGGCGCCAGATCGCAATGTAGCTGGCTTAGAAGCAAAACTATTCTTTTGGTCCGAATCCTGTTGTCTAAAAGGTGGTTCGTGAGAAGTACACTTGACTTGGCTAGTTCTTATCTAAGTTGGTTAAGCTCACGTTCTCGGCGAAGTTGGGCTCGGACTGCCTCAAGGCCATTTGGGCGCCTAAGACGCCTTAAAGCTGTTTCTGACTGTCGCTTTGGCAATCAATCTGGCTAGCTGCACATTTCGGCGCAGGCTTTAGTCAACCCAAATCCCTATCAGAATAAGCGATCCAGTTATTCACCCACAGTGGACATCATGCCACTTTATACTCTAAAACATTGGTTCTCCCGTCAGCTTATAATACACAACCAAGACAATGTATTGTCAGAGGCTAGTCCTAGGGCCACTATTCAATAATTGATGAGGACCTCAGAGGTCCTAACCTATGAATTGTGACCAGCCCAAAAAAAAAAAAAAAAGGTTGCTAACAGGGCGATATTTACGTCTTAGCCAAACCAGATGATCACATCTATCCTTGCCATACTTCATGACCTATTCGGCGATTTTATGCAGTAACTATCTTCAGTTCTAAGTCACCGCTAAAATCAATGTGGCTCCGTGTAGCCCCAATCGATGAACCTCGGTTTAAAATATTGTGGCGGGAACAGAGGCAGAGCTGAAACCTGGAGTGGCATATTCTAAGGGCAAATTGAGTATTATTGGTTGCCTGGGAAGTTGCTCACTGCACTGTATATGATAGGATAGAATTACTTTCCTGGATCAGCAAGGCACAGTAAGACAATAATGCCCTACGAGAATTCCGAGATCAGCGGAGAGAAGAGGAAAGCGTACTGCTGAGTATTTAAGGATTGGCCTGTCCCAGCTTGCTAGTATAACCAGCATTACGCTAAATATCTCCATTTCTTCATATCGCTTTACAGGGTAACGAATTATTATTACCATTTCTCCATTGAATACAATTCAGCGGGCCTTGTAGTTCAATCATGCGACTTTTCCTGGTCAACTTTGGCTTAATTGCTGTGGCGGCTGCACTAACCTGCTCGTCTGGAGCTGTCCTGTACTGTTGTGACACAGTGTGAGATATATTATTTACCCTAATTCTAAGTTACCTTGTTTCTAACATGCGATCTTTTAGCCGCGGGGATGGTATGGGTTTGGATTGTAAGTTTCCAGATGGCAGGCAATGGTTCTATTTACTCACTTTTTGTTTATAGGCACGAATAAGCCATTAGGAGAAGACGAAGCTTGTAACCGAGAAAAAATATGTTGCGAAAGTGGTGGGTGATCATAAAAGTGATATTTCCCATTTGGCAGAGCTTGCTAATAAATCAACATAGAACGCCGATGGCACGGGAAATGCTTGCTCTGATCCAACCTTCTAAGGAAATAGGGCCTCCTATATGGAGTGCGTTGGTGAGATTATGAGCGTCAGCAAAGAGATCAGTTCAAAAAACTGAGCATGTATGGCTCTGTTGGACCCGTAACCCCGGAAATAACGATCCGGGACTACGCGATCGTGGGAGGCAGAAATCACGGGAAATAGATGATGTTAGAGGCATTAAAATGAAGATATTCAATTGATCAAAATGGTCCATATTTCTGCTGTTGTTTGCTGAAGGGGGGTTTTCCTGCATTTTACCCCTCTTCCAATAAGTCACATGATGTCCGCCGCAACGCTCTGTCTGACAGGTCCAGTTCCGTCAGGCTGAAACGATATAATTTGGAATGGAGAAGTCGCTATAGGTATGTGGCTAAAATCACGTTACGTAGACCATGCATGTATCCTCATGCAAAGAAAAGTACTGCTGCCAGCAGGTCGCACTGTCGTGGTGAGGTTGCAGGTCCATGTTATCTTTATATACTTTTGAATACAAAAAAGTACTTTTAACTTAGACACAACAACCATTTCATAATACTGAGAACCGCACCGGGAGCAAGATTAGTACATAAGAATAGATTAACAGGGTACCATTTACTATATAAAAACGATTTGGACTAATAGCCTTAGTTAATCGTGCTCTATCTAGATAACAACTAAACAAAGACAAAAATATTTCCTTTCATATCCCCATTTCCCGGATTTGATCAATCGATCGACATAATGAAACATTGATTGGTTATGTTGTAGCTTAAATTTAGTGCCGTCCATATTCAAGGTCCTCTCAAGCCGAAAGCCAATAAATGCATGCAAAAGGTTACAGGGTAGGAGCAGTGTCTCGATGCTCCCCCGGAAACACCGGCATCCATGAAACAGCGGTGAGGCCGGCCAAATTTTCCTGTATGTACTCGAGAAAGAGCTTCTCTTAGTATGCTAATTTTAAAGCTCTGGGTGATTTGCGTACCATCCTTCCGAATTTTGCTTTGAAGTGCCATGACTGTCGGCATCTTTCGTGTGTCGACGGGAGCCTCAGCTGTCCATTGGCCTGCCCCCTGTCGGCCATTGCAGCTCTGAAGAAGCCGCTAAATTCTAGCATCTGCAAGCCCTAAAATCTGGCCCAAGTCGCTCCACAATAGCAGCGTGGGTTGTTCCATAGCGCGCATGGCAGCTCCGTCGCGACCACGCAAAGCTGGGATTTGAAATGACGTAATGACTCTGTAAGCATGTGAAAGCTGAGAAAGCTCATGTGGGGGTGATTACAAGCATGATGAGGACATGACCAAGACGGAAAAAAGAGTCAGCAGAACAAACAATTTTTATTAGCACAATTGAGGTCTTCCATGATTTCTTCCATTATTTCCTGCCGCTCTATGCGTATGATGACTCCTGGGTTAATGACGAATGAGGTGTTGCTACCCCTGAACGTTTGTGGCATGGCTTGGCTCGTCCCCCACCGGTCAGGGCTAGACCGAGACGGAGTAAACCTATCGCGAGGGCATTATTGTCGAGGGAGAAAGACAAGCCTAGAGCCAAATACCAAGGCCGGGTGTGGCAGCTTGTTCCCTTCGGCGGCCGAGCTAGAACCAAGACAAGCGGGGGGAGAGAAAGTCAATGGCTTGCGTAATCTCTGTCATGATATGGTGATAGCATCTCAAGTGGATGGTCCAGGTACTCGCCCCAGCCTTCCGGTTTGTCGAGTTCCATGATGTTTCGTTCGAGGCAGCTGAGGGGGGTGAAGGAAAGTTGACCCAACAAATATGGCATGACAGTGACGCTACCTTTTCAACCGATGCAGGTAGTAGGCTGGCTGTGGAACGTGGTATTCCCATCGCTCCCTCTCTGTCATCGCGTCACCAACTAGTCATCTTTGGGGCGTCTCCTGTTACTGCGTACCATTGATCCTTTGACTCTTCCTTTGACGCCTATCAGTACCTTTTTCCTATTTCGTACTTCCCTCTTCCGAATCCTCTCAAGCCTCTCTAATCTTACCAGCTATCCCTCTGCACCCCGCCTTGCTCCTCTCTCCCTCCGCATTTTCTTACCTTGGTTCCCCTGTCACCTCTCCTCCTTGTATCTCCGCGTTTCCTTGTTTTCTTGCCAATTTTTCATGTATTTGTGGCGGCGTCGCATGAAAAGAATGAGGAAGATATCCATCCCGATCTTGCTCTCCTGATCGATCTGGGCCTGTATAAAGATCCATACCCTCCCCACCTCTCGCTCGATCCCTAGCACGGAATCGGTGCTCCACCCCAAATACGACAAGGGAGCTTACAATCGATACGGAAAGGAATCGTCGCGCGGGGCACGAAGCTCCCGCTCTTCTCTTTCTCATGAGCCCTCCTCAAACCATGACGTCCAACGAAGTCTTCCTGTTGCCGCTCAACGATGACGGCTCGCCTCAGGTCCAGGGTGAATACATTTACCTGGCGCCTGAGACGGACCACCCCGTTACCATTCGTTTCGCTATCGAGGGCACTTCGTCCATCTGTCGTCATGGGAGCCTCTGGGTCAACATTCCCAATTGCGGTGAAAATTTTCGGCGCGACCGCTTCCGCGAATACAAGTATGATTTTGTCTTTTCTAGAGCATCTTTTATGCATTAACACCTTCTATTGGCTTCTTCGAAGCCACAAATCCCACCTTGCACCTGACCTTGAAACTGACCTCAGATAGGCTGACTCCAGACTTCAATCGCACTCTGGACATTTCTATTCCAATCCACAAAGCTGGTGCTTACGCCTTCTACACGACGTACGCTGAGCTCCCCGAACTAGAAAAGGAGCTGGAATCGAGCTCTACGAAGAGGGAGACTCTCAAGAAGACCCCAGTCTACTACATCGATGTGGCTCCCAAGCTCAAGCTTGAAGGGCGACCGCTGCCCTTGCCCGCGCTGTCCATATTCTCAGTTATCAGCAAATTCATGGGGAAATACCCCAACGACTGGGAGCGTCACCTGCGTGGCATCAGCGATCGTGGCTACAACATGATTCACTTCACCCCACTGCAAGTTCGCGGCCAGTCGAATTCACCATATAGCTTGTATGATCAGCTCGGTTGGGACCCGGCATGCTTCCCTGGCGGCGAAACAGACGTGAAGAGAATGGTTGACAGCCTTGAGCAGAATCATTCGCTGTTGAGCTTGACGGATGTTGTGCTGAACCACACAGCGCACAATAGCGAGTGGCTACAAGAACACCCTGAAGCTGGCTACAATTTGACCACTGCGCCATGGTTGCAGTCCGCCTACGAGCTAGATACCAAGCTGTTGGAATTGGGGTTTCAGTTGGAGGAGCTTGGCCTGCCGACCGAGTTGAAATCCACTGATGATTTGCTCCTGATCATGGATGCGATCAAGACCAGAGTCGTTGCTGAGATCCGGCTATGGGAGTTCTATGCTCTCGATATCGACCGAGACGCTGATGCGGCCATTGAAGCTTGGACAAAAGGGGCCACGCACGATGCAAACGATTCGAAATTCCATGGGAAGCTCAAAAATATCAAAGCCTCCTCCCTAGAAGAGCGGATCACCTTTGCCCGAGAGTTCGCTTTGAAGGGCACGGATTGTATGGGTGAACGGCACAGACGAAAGCTCGATCCCACTGCGGCGTCCAGTATCTTGACTGCTTGCCTAGGGCCGTACGAAAGTGGTACTAAGTCAGCAGGACGAGAAAAGATTGTTGAATTACTTGATGTGTTGAATGTAGATTTCTACAAGGAATACGATACCGAAGTTACTGAGATGCTTCAGCAGCTTTTCAATAGGATCAAATATGTCCGCCTTGACGATAACGGCCCCAAGCTCGGCCCAATCAACTGGGAGAACCCTCTGATTGAGACATATTTCACACGGCTACCGCAAAACGATACAACAGCCAAGCTTAAAAAAGAGGATAGGGTTTTAGTCAACAACGGATGGGTCTGGGGTGGAAATGCTCTTGTTGACAACGCTGGACCAGAGTCGAGGGTATACCTTCGTCGAGAAGTCATCATCTGGGGTGACTGTGTCAAGCTTCGATACGGGTCTAAACCTGAAGACAGCCCTTGGCTGTGGGAACACATGACCAAGTATGCTCAGATGCTGGCCACGTACTTTGCTGGGCTGCGGATTGACAACTGCCATTCTACGCCGATGCATGTGGCTGAGCATATCTTGGATGAGGCCCGTCGGGTGCGTCCTGACCTTTACGTTGTTGCCGAGCTATTCACTGGCTCTGAAGAGATGGACTATGTCTTTGTGAAACGGCTAGGCTTGAGTTCTCTCATTCGGGAGGCCATGCAGGCATGGAGTACAGGTGAGCTTAGTCGACTCGTTCACAAGCATGGCGGTCGACCAATCGGTAGCTTTGAGGTCGACGAGGTTTCGAAGTCCGAGATGCACTCACCGGCAGCCAGTCCGAAGAAGGGCAAGAATGGGGCCGTCAATGGACACGGAGAATCTTCGAGAGAGATCATTCGACGAATCAAGCCCAGTCCTGTTCACGCCCTGTTTATGGACTGCACTCATGACAACGAGACGCCGGCACAGAAGCGAGACGCCCGAGACACCTTGCCCAACGCTGCACTTGTAAGCATGTGCTCTAGCGCGACGGGGAGTGTTATGGGATACGACGAGATATACCCCAAGCTCGTGGATCTCGTCAACGAAACAAGGCTCTACACTTCTGTATCGAGTTCAAAACCTGTCAAGATTGGAGGCGGTGAAGGTGGAATTGGTGGCATCAAAAAGCTGCTCAATCAGATTCACACACTCATGGGCAAAGACGGATACGACGAGACTCACATCCACCACGAAGATCAGTACATCACCGTCCACCGAGTACATCCGGAATCCCGAAAAGGCTATTTCCTCATCGCTCACACAGCATTCCCAGGCTATGGGAACGGAAATGGTGCATTTAGCGCTGTCCACCTTACCGGAACTAAGGCTCGACACCTGGGTAGCTGGATGCTGGAAGTCGATTCTAGCGACGAGGCCAAAGAGAAGGTTCTTGGGGACAAAAAGCATCTACGGGGCCTACCAAGTCGAGTAATTGACCTACCAGGGATCAGGATGGAGGTCAAGGGAGAAGACACTATCATCACGGTGCGTGACAAGTTTCCTCCGGGAAGTATTGCGCTATTTGAAACCTGGATCCCGGCAGCAGAGCACTCATCTGGTTTGGATAACTATGTCACTTCCGGAGCAAACGCTGCTTGGAAAGACCTCAACCTGGTCGACCTAAACTTTTTGCTCTATCGATGCGACGCAGAGGAACGGGCCTCTAGTGACGGCCGCGACGGTGTATACGACATCCCTGGGCACGGAAAGATCGTGTACGCTGGCCTTCAAGGTTGGTGGAGCATTCTGAAGGACATTATTCGTGACAACAACCTGGCCCATCCTTTGTGCCAAAACCTCAGAGATGGCCAGTGGGCATTGGATTACATTGTCGGGAGAGTCAAGCGGATTAGTGAGATTCCAGGGAATGAAGGACTTGCGGGCCCTGCAACATGGCTCCAGGAGCGATTTGATGCTCTCCGAAGTATCCCGAATTTCTTGCTTCCTCGATACTTTGGTTTGGTCTTGCGGACGGCTTACCTGGCCAGCTGGGATCGGTCGTTGGAACTCATGAACGCCCACATGCGTGAAGGACAATGGTTTTTACAGAGTCTGGCCCTCATCAGCGTCCAAATGACTGGATACGTCAAGTCGGCATCGCTCTGGCCTAATAAGCTGGTCCCATCTCTGGCCGCGGGCCTTCCTCATTTTGCCGTCGAGTGGGCAAGATGCTGGGGTCGAGATGTCTTTATTTCGCTCCGTGGCCTGTTCCTCGGAACTGGCCGGTTTGACGAAGCAAAGGAACATATCCTAGCCTTCGCCAGTGTTTTGAAACACGGAATGATTCCTAATCTTCTTAGCAGTGGTGATGCGCCGAGGTACAACTCTCGGGACTCGATTTGGTTCTTCCTGCAGTGCATTCAGGACTACACGCGATATGCTCCGGAAGGTGTCGGCATCCTCAAGACCAAAGTCAAGCGCCGTTTCTTGCCCTATGACGATACTTGGTTCCCAACTGATGATCCCCGTGCGTACTCTGAAGAGAGCACTCTCGAGGATGTGATTCAGGAAGCGCTTCAACGACATGCGACTGGCATGAAGTATCGAGAAGCCAACGCAGGCCCTCAGATCGACTCACAGATGAAGGATGAAGGCTTCAACCAAGATATCAAGGTTGATTGGGAGACAGGCATCATTTTTGGCGGTAACCAGTCCAACTGCGGCACATGGATGGACAAGATGGGCGAGAGCGAAAAGGCTGGGTCTAAGGGTGTTCCTGGTACTCCTCGAGACGGCGCTGCCGTAGAAATTACCGGACTTTTATACAGCACCCTCGCTTGGCTTGTTGAACTTCAAAAGAAGGGCGAATATGCTTACTCTAGCGTGAAGAAGTCAGACGGCAGCACCATTTCTCTGGCCAATTGGGCGGATCTGGTCAAATCCAACTTTGAGCGCTGCTACTTTGTCCCGTTGAAAGAGGAAGAAGACTCCAAGTACGATGTCGTCACTAAGATTGTCAACCGCCGAGGCATCTACAAGGACCTGTACAAGTCAGGAAAAGAGTACGAAGACTACCAGCTGCGGCCCAACTTCACCATCGCTATGACAGTTGCTCCTGATCTCTTCGACCCGGACCACGCCATGCACGCTTTGTGCCTCACCGATGCTGTCCTTCGAGGTCCCACGGGAATGGCGACGCTCGATCCTGCGGATCTCAACTATCGCCCATATTACCGCAACAGTGAAGATAGCGAAGACTTTGCGACTAGCAAGGGCCGCAACTACCACCAAGGGCCCGAATGGCTTTGGCCCACGGGGTTTTTCCTTCGTGCCTTGCTTAAGTTTGACCTAAAGCGTCGTAATACACCCGAGGGTAAGACTGAAGCCTTCCAACAAGTTACCCGTCGCCTCGTTGGATGCAAGAAGATGGTGGAAGAGAGTGCCTGGGCTGGACTGGCAGAACTGACCCAGAAAAATGGCGAGTTTTGTCCTGACTCGGTAAGTTTGATTCGTTACTTGGTCGTGTATATATCTAACAGCATTCACTAACTCCTTCACCAGAGTCCCACGCAGGCTTGGTCGGCAGGTTGCCTCATCGATCTGTACATGGATGCTATGGAGGAACAAGAGAAGCACAAAGGTATCTAAAGGAGAGGGGTGTGGATCATGACACGGAACGTAAGGTATGAATTCGTTGGACATGAAAGGTCACCTGCAGTACACATACCTACGATCCTATGGAATCAATGCAAAGAAATTCAACTCAGAACCCGATTCGGTGCTTCTAACTGCTTGTTGGGGGAAAGCACTGAAGTCTTGGAAAATTCTGGCAAATCATGCATAAAATTAGGCACTAGCTTTACATTGAATTTATGAAAGTAATTTGATTTGCCTTTATATAGCAGAAAACAGCATATACTCCTATCACCCCTCAATCCAGAGGTTTGGCAGATAAAATAGAAAACAAAGCCCATAATTTCATCAAAGAATACCCAAGCATGCTGCGAGATTCCCATCATATTCCGTCATCCCAAGTGCTTCGACTCAGGTGCCGCGCGAGCGAAGCACTAATATCCTCTCAAAAACGCCAACAAACGCCAACAAACGCCACCACTAAAGGGATATAGTAATAAACAAGCCCCCCACCCTTCCTCCTCCAGGAAAAAAAAACGGTAGCCACGAAATTTTTCCAAGGGCAAATCGAAACAACTAGAAAATGACAAATCAATGTGGTAGCTTCGGTGTACCACATCTTCTAGTGTGAAATAACTCCCATGTTACCAAGGCTCGTGGGCCTTTGTGCGGCAAAACGGTCAAAATGACAAAAATAAGACCTTCAAAAACACGGTATTTTCCTCACGCCAGCGATGGACATGCCCAAAATCAAACAGAGCCAGAAGAGATGGCAGGATGGAATGCGGCCGTAGCAATGGATGGATATGCGAACTGCTACCCGTAAATCGTTTGGTCATACGTTAATCGTTGCTTCGAATGATATGAGATATACCATGTAGGAACAAGCTAAAGGCGGTTCATCGGCAACGAAAGGCTAATGGAACCAAGTACAACACATTGCTATGTGCGGTCTTTGACGATCCAGCGCTTCTTCTCTTTGGGTTTAGGGGCCTTCTCCGCGATCGGAGCTGGGGCGGTATTTACGGTCAACATTGCGTGCGAGTTTCGTTGAGAGTCGTAGCCGGCAGGCGGGACATCGTTAGGAGCCTCTGAGCCAGAGCCGACACCAGGGCCCCACGAGGGGTGCGAGGCAGATCCAGAGTGCTTCTGGCCGAGGGAGAACTGGCGATCCTTCTTGCGAAGATAACGACGACGCCAGATGCAAGCGCCAACCCAGATGCCGACAATTGCGACAACGAGAATGACGAGCATGATTACCCATTGCCAGTGGTTGGACAACCTGAGATCGATCAGGACAACGTTTCAAGTGAAGATATGTTGAGCTTACCAGTCACCACCACCACTTGATTTTGCCGTCGCTATGGCAGTAGAGGAGGCCGAGGTATCATCGCCATCATCGTTATTGTTATTATTGTTGTTGTTGCTGTCCTTTTGGTTTGCGCTGCAGATGCTTCGGAACCATGTAGCGATTGAGGAGAGGCCGTCGGCTGGACAAGCAGTATCGCACACACCGGTAGCCGCGGTAGAAAACGCTGTTACGTGTGTATTGGCACAAAAGCAGGACGTGTAAACGGACGTACCCGCGCCAACATTCGCTGCGGGCGGTACGCATCCACCGTTCGCATCGTAAAGAGGTCCACAGGCAGCAGCGCAAGAGGGCAACAGCTTAGTGTTGCCAAAGGGGACGATGGTTGTGGTTGGAAGTCCGACTATTAGTTACATGCAGGTTAGAAGGAAAGTAGATAGTTATCACCTGGCCGCGGCAGAGGTGGTCGTTGGTAGACGTACCCATTTTGATGGTTAGCAATCAAGTGCCTGATGGAGCAGATAAATTTCGCGGCGGTAGAGACGTGTGCAAGATGGCCGTGACCGTGTGAAGGCTTGGGGGGGATGAAATGCGGAAGCGACACCGAGCGAGGTTTTCGTCCTTTCCTTCGTGCCGGCACCGGGGGGCTGGTAGGCGGTAGGCGCTCCGAGGTGGTGGTATGAGCTGTCAGTGAACGCTAAAGGTTTTGGATGCGTTGCGTTGATAGTCGTGTCGTCACCAGGCAGGTGATTCAACAATCGCAGTCGGGATAGTGCATCCACCTAGTTTGATAAGTCCCCTATTGGTTTATAACACCGGAAACTCCGATTTCCTCTTGTGACAGTCCTCGAATCGCGTTTCGGATGGTGTAAGGTCTGGGCTGTTCGGATCCGGGTATTCAGAGGTAGCCGTCGCTGTTACGTGGGCGTGAGTGTGGGCGGCAGGCGAAACGCAAGCGAGAGAGACGGCGAACGTTGGAAACGAATGGATTTTGGATGTTAACTAGCGGAACCGTCGGCGGAACGAGCGAGCGACTTTAGGTTGGGTGGTATATGGGGCCTTTCGAGAGGATCGCGCGGCAGCACTCGAACCTGAACAACGCGAAGGGTCGATGGGAAGGATGGCGAGGTTAAGGAAGAAGAAAAAAAGGAGGCGTAAAAGATAGGGTGTTAGACTCTGTTATGATGACGAGCAAGAGAGGAAGAATGCAGCTAAGAGGCCAAGAATGAAGGGGGTGGAGAAGGTATAGGGATGGTATCAAAGAAAAGCAAGGAAAGTACGGAGTACGAGAGGATGGGGCGGAGGGAGGGACGGCAGGGACGGATGGATGAGATCTTCTGGTGGCAGGTGCATACACCCCAGCCAAGATTTTCTACGGTTGGCTCTGAGTTAGTCTATGTTTGAGGAGCATGGGCTCGTCAGGGCTGGTAGGGATGGAAATCCGAATCTGCCAGTGTGCATGCGCTGTGCGGTGGGCAACAGGCGGTGCGTGTGAATCGTACGGTGACTGTGACGTTGAACCTGCTGGGGGGCTACAAGGAACTATGCACGAAGTAGGTAGTTGGCACTGGAGGTACTTGGTACCGTAGGGCAGCGACGGGCGTTGGGTGTTGGAAAATTGCTGTGGAAAAAAAAATAAAATAAAATAAAAGAACGCAAAAATTCTCATCAGCGAGGCATCCAAGGTGGCGCAAGTTTCATTGGATGGCTGAATTACTTTGTGACCGAGTACCGACAGGGGTGCCTTTATTGGTCACCCTAACGTCATCCGCGTGAACATGGTGCCGAAGGGGACTCCGGATAGAAAATGGTCCGTGGATGGATATACCTGGAACGTATGTACCGACCAGAGATTCGGGACAACGTTTTCCTTGAATCAACATCATCAAAAAAGAAACCTAGGGAAGCAAAACAAAGCACTGCAGTACTTAAGCTTGAGGTTTAGGTGATGCTGATGACTTTTGAATTTGGGGCTTTGTCTGGCGCGCGACTAACCAGGCTGGCGTCTACTTGCATTGATGTAAATATAGCTGACCCTTTTTGCTCGATGTCTGGGAGTTTATGCATACTCAAAGCCAACAACGCATGGTTTTCTCACCAAGAGCACCTCTAGTGGATATGCTATTTGTTGAGTTGACACGCACTCGCTCTCCTTGTGCTCTGAGGCGCTAATTATTAGGTATTGTTTGCTTGTTTGCTTTTGACACATATCAACCAGTGGCGTGGCGCGTCTGGGAATGTTTGAGATGTCTCGGCTAGGACCAAACACGGTCTGAGGCGCGTGTCGGCAATGCCATACCAGCCTTTGAAGTTCTAACAACTCGGTGAATTTCAAGAGAGCCGAGGGATTTGTCTTGGATCTATTTAGCAGATACCGCGCCCGTGAAGCTCTTTGTGGATTGTGTGATGCACGGGTGCCACCGGAGATCATCTTCAGCCACCTCTTCGTGGGGGATCGCTTCCACTGTTGATTAGCGCGCCTCGGTCTCAGCTGTAGTAAGCTTGCTGAAGTCCCAAACAGTAAAAGGGCCTTTTGCCAGTGCCACAGCGGACTTTTAATTAGGCCCTCTTTCTTACGATAGTGCCTTCTGTACCTGGGCGACCAGCTGTGCTTTCGCTACCGCTACCGACCGCCTCCCAGTACGAAGTAAGTGACAGAGGTCCCCTAGAGAATGTGGTGAGCATCTAACTTACTCTACTTGTGGCATGCATGCCTGAGTGAGCAGTCCCACAGGATTGAGGGAGGAAGACATATGATTGGCCAGGCTGTCGGTTTGTCTCGCAATTTCCGAATTCTCAGGGTCTTTCAGTAGGTACCTTTGAGGGGACCTTTTCCGTACGGAGTCTTCCTAATTGCTTCTAGACCCATCTGCCAAATGCCATCTTCGTACGGAGTAAAGGCCATGTGATCCTTGGCCTGGGAAAAATAGAACAAAAACAAGCCGACCCGAAGGAACCGTCCTGGCAGGGACCAAGCCTGGTGTTGATGTGACATGGACATTGATTCAATTTATCCACCACATGCACTCACTCACTCTGATGCACACGCGTCATTACAAGCCTCCTTAACCACTCGACGACTTTCATCCCATCCCCCTCTTTGACTTCGCCACTATCCGGCTGCTCCCGCGTCTTTGACTCCTGTCCCTTTCATTGTTTTCTTTGTTCTCCCAGGAACGACGTCTAGTCCAGCAATGGGGCATGTCACATGGTACGCCGCCGGCCGGCCCGATCCCCCAGGAGCTAAGAATCACAATCAAATCATACGAAGAGGCGAGACCTATTAAATAGGAAAGAAAGATGAATACGTACTGTGTAATACTAATATACGAGCATGCCTCAGCAAGGCCGTTCACTAACCGCTTACTAAAGTCTAGAAAACGGGGTCGACCCGCCGTTAGCCCGCTCTAGGGTGGCCTACCATGTTGGTGGGGAAATATTGATCTAATGACAACGACTAAAGAAGTTAGAGGTGCCCAGCCTGAGCATCCCCCTGCATTTAGCTGCAGCGCAATGCCTTAACGCTGAGAAACCACAGGCCCTATGCGTACGCGTACGATAACTTTTGCCATTACGGATACGGAGTATGGTAGTCCGAGATCCATTTCCACTAGGTACATTCTCCATCGCCTAATCTGTAGTTTCATGGACGGGAATCGGCCTTGTGATGTGAGATTTCGAAGATACATATTAATCATTGTGTCTGATCCAGGAGTGTCGTCATATACGCCGCAATTTGGCCTTCACTCGGCGCTCTCTTGACTCATGACTCCATGTTTGGACCATCCCCATACCGATGTCTTGCTTACAACAGCACCACCGACAAATGGACTTTCGAAGACTGGACTCGAGCAATGGTTGGGCGCTCATGGATTGTTCCCTGAACCCATACAGATTCAACATGCACCGACTTTCCATGCTGTCACTGAAAGGTTTATCCATGTTTCATGGGCCCTTGAGTCACCTACCTAGGCTCTTTGACTATGCATCAATTACAAACGCAAACCAATAGGGCCAACAATTGATGGTGCATCATTACTCTAATTGACAGAGATACTCGCATGAACTCTTCCGCCAAGAAGTGTTTGCTTTTCTCCCCATGAGTGTCTGCGGCATTTTCGCTGCTCTCTGATTTGTTTTGATCAACTTCGCTAGCTGAGGTATTCAGCGCCTCGACAATTATTGTTCTTATTCTACTCTGAGCCCTAGCTGCGTGCCCTCCCGAATCAATTCCGGTAACGGTACGAGCGGGAAACGACCATCCTTAGAAGAGAGGGAAGAGTATTATTGCTTATGTCTCGTATTAGAAGGAGGTAAGTAGGTGTTGGTGTCGCTTTTCTTTCGAGCATTATATTGCGAGATTTCTCTTCACGTGATGATTTGAAGGTGGAATTGGAAAACTCGACTGTCTTCCACAACTGCACCCAGTCCACAGCGGCTGGGTGCTGGGAGAGCTCAGTAGCGACGCCCTTCAATTTTGGGCTGTCAATATCCATCGGGTCGGCCCTGTTTGCTAGGAACAATATCACTTCAACTGCATCCCAATGTGCTTGTTGAATTTGGGCTGCGGCTGGCGGTCTCTTCAGGGGGAAGTTGGGAACGGAGGGACTTTCACTCGGGGATGAGTACTATTTAAAACCCATCTTATCCATGCCGTATCGAACGATGACACCTACAACTTCGCGTTTATATTTCGTTTCCCCATCCCCGTCTCCCGTGTCCCCATTCCCGTTTCCCATTTCCCGTTTCCCGTTCGTGTTTACACTTCAGAAAATAGTACCAAGCACCAAAGGATAATCTTGTGAAGCCCATTCGTTCAATTCCGCATGTTTGAAGACAGAAGAAAAGCGCTGCGGAAGACCTCGTATATCGCTACTGGTGCTCATGAAACCTCCTCAGGTGTCTTGTGAAAAGGGTAAGACGTACGAAATCATTGATTCCTTGACATAGCGAGCAGCATAGCAGGCCCCGCGAGTTGCTGAAGTCTTTAGGGAGTGGTTTAACCCCTTTGACTCTCGACCTTTTCTCAAGCAAATTCAGAATACACTGTGGGAGTTGCTCGGGCCATTTAAAGAGACCAAGCTGTGCTCCCGGAGTGCCTTTGAGCACCTGGCTCAAACGAGGTAGTGATGGAAGTTCGATTCTCGGCTTTTTACTTTCTATCAGAGGTAGATGACATTCCGATCGGGCGGTGGCGCACACTATCCCAATGTAGTTGAGGGGCACACCAGCATACGCTTGGCAAAGCCTCAGCGGCTCGTGGTGTCGTGTCATTTCCACTTCTGTGTTAGGAATACCACTAACGGGCCAATACGGTTGATAGTGGAGAGGAGAGCGACTCCATGGCGAGGGGAGCCGCAGAGAAACGTCCGCCCTCACGACCGAGAAGTGGCTTTCCGTTGCTTGCGACTTTGATATGGCGTTCCGATCACTCAGACTCGGACTAAAACTGGTAACAGACCTCATCGTCTGCTTATCTACATTGTCAAAAATTAGTATTTGCTCTCATTCTGTAGATGCTTTGTGACGTTCTGCCAGGTGAGGGACATTCTTCAATCCTAACACTGAGGCACGGGATGCCGTTTATCTTTAAGAAATGCTCGCATAACACCGTAATATGGAATGAGGGAAGGCTTGAAACATAATTCATGAAGGGTTCGAAGTTCTTTAGCCTTTACCCACCCTGTTGCACTACTATCCGGAAACTTCGGGCCAGCGAAGTACGCGACGGGAAACTTCTGTAAGGATAGAGTCGGCGTTCAAGTTGATGTGTATCAACGTTAAAGGCAAGAGAACTGGGTACGTTTTTTGAGAGACCGAGGCTCTCAAGAGTCCCTGAAATACCAACACTACTTAAGTCGGTATGCGGGAGGAGGAGCTCAGCAAGCCAACATTGAGACTGCTCTAAAGAAAAGACATCAACACAAGAAATAGAACGTAATCTACAATGCAACAAAACAAAATCAGATTCATTTCCTCCAGGATTTGGGCTCAATGCGGCTAAGAATATCATTATTCATAGGGATGCTCTGTCCGGCCTTGATCATGTGATTATGTAGGACATCCATAGCTGCCGACTTCCAACATTGACAAGAAGACTCTTGAACCACAGCATGAAGTCTCGGTCTTTGACATAATGAGGAATTCCATAGGCTTGGTAATGCCATTTTCACCCCATGGCATACGCAGGACCAGATTGAGCTCGAAATCAGTGAATTTGCATTTTTCCATCTGGTTCTTATGCGTTGCTGTTGACAGTGTGATATTTGAGCTTTCCTTGACATATCTTGTGAATGCTTCTGGATAGACTTCGGCAGCATTGACGTGCAGCCCCCTTGGTAACTTCGGATATTCTTCATTTAGACTTGGTAAAGCAAGAGCTAACCAGGTCTTCCAGATGGGATGGCGTCCCAAATATCCGCAGTAATCTTCTCGTTCGTTTCAGGGTCGATGTTCTCCATCTGATTAGTTTCAGGTGTTCCTCTGCCGTGGAACTGCGCTCTGAAGTCCCGACGCTCCTTGGGGTCATATGGCTCGGTATCATCCCCTGTCGGAGGAGGTGGTGGAGGAGCAGGAGGAGGATTGCCTGGGGGGGAGGATTGCCTGGAGGTGGAGTCGGCTCTTGTTGAGCATACTCTTTTCTGAATTGTTGTAAATGTCGGAATGCCTTAATCTTCCAGGCTTCAATAATGGCTCTGCCATCCTCATCATCGCTCCAAACCATGTTGTCCCAAACCAAGGGATTGTAAAAAAATTCGTTAATTCGCCCATCTGCTTGGCTGTTTTCCCCATATCGCCCGATAGCGTAATCTACATAGAACCAAAGATGGAAGAAGTCTTTATCAGGATAACGGGTTTTAAAATTCAAGGCTGAATATTAACGAGAATAACCTCGCGCTCTGTGCCAGTTAGTCGCCAAAGATTGGGAAGGAGACCGGGCGTCTTTCCATCCCGTAAGAACTCTAGTTCAGCTCGAGGTAGCTCTTCAGTCTGTGTTCTTGTTATCTTGCTGCGCCAGTTGTACCTGGACTGTCTTCGCGAGTGGCCTTTGGCGGATAGGTAGTGTGGATAGGATGACTTTCAATTTGCCCCAGGCCTTGTTGCGTACGTTTCACAGCCTGAGAACGCTATTGTAAAGATCCTGCCGGATGGAACCACGAGTGTTGTTGCTGGTGGTGGGAATAGCACTGCTATTGACGGACCGACATCGATTTAAATCGCAAAAGACGAGAAGTCCTTATATATGAAGAGAACAGGGCACGTAGTTGAGGGGTAACTTATACTTAAAGGCTTGTAGTTACAAAAGTAGTATTTGCAGTTTGGGCAATGCTTGACAGGTCAATCAGATATGAGTTTTTTTTAAGAAGACCGAGCATGAGCCCAGTCGAGCCATAAGTCGTGCCTCAGTAATCGGGTCAAAGTCCAGCTTTCGAAGACTCAAATGACGGATCATAGGTGTAGCCTTGAAACCAAATCCATCCTCACCTGCTTCCGGAAATGGGATCCTCTCGATGGCAAGCAGTCGGTGAGTTGGGAGAGTCTCCTCCCAGGCCTTGATTACCTGACGTTTAAGAATAAAATGGGTGCCTCGCCAGGTTATGGTTGCCCGGCACTCATCCTGACGAAAGCGGAATAAGTGTCCAGACCTATTTCTAGCGTCCCAAATTTCTAAAACTTGTAGTTGATGCAGTTTCTTCGCCGCCTTGGCAGCCAAGACGAGTAAAGCTGTTATCCGAGATTGGCTGCTGTGCCAGGGATTGAGAGTTGTGGCTCTAAGACAGAGATGGCAAAGCCGGGATAGCCCTTGCTTCTCGTGCCGGATGATTTGGCCGAAAAACTGTTCGACGTGTATATGATGAGGAGGGCAGAATCTAGTAAAACGATGGCATGCCTTCCCCAGAAACGGCATTATTGTTCCCAAAGCTTCTCCCTCACCCCAGGATCGGTAAGAATCCCCCATTAGCCTCTCCTGGAAGGTGAACCAGCACAAGCTAGCAGGAAGAGAAGGGAATAAGTGTGTTTGGACACCTAGGGTCGACGGTTAGCCGCGCTGGCTCGCTTTTCTCACGCAATTATAGTTCATCTTACCATTCATAAACTCTTTATCAGCTTCAACTGTGCGTCCACTATACTTCTCGAAATAAAATGATTGTAAGTTAATAAAGCTTTCACGAAATAATTTTGCAAGTGATGTGAATGCAATCCCCCTAAAGAACTCTGGACGAAAAACAAGCCCTTGAACAATGGGGACATTCGGTAGATGCTTCCGCATTAGCCTTTGCTGAAGCTCAAGCGGCGTACCACGAAGTCGCTGTACCATTTGCCGTCGCGTCGTATTTAAGGAGGGCTGGCTTCTAAAGCTATTTATTATCTTTTCTCTTTTCTGTTTCCAGAATTTCCGAATGCCTCCAGGATATCTATCCAGGTCGTTCTCAAAGCGGAATGGGTAATCGTCGTAAAGTTCAAGTTCGTTCAAGTGATACTTATTGTCGCTCGGTGAATGTGCAGTAATCTCTAGCGTGAGCCCTCCTTGGGTGCCCTCCCACGATGACAATATGTTCAATAAGCTTGCTATATCGCATGTAAATATATCGTTGTTCCTGTTGCCGCAGATATTAACTCAATGTCTCGTGCAAGTTACAGATAGATCACTACTTACTGTTCAATATCTGCTGCGCTCTCTGGCTTGCCACACGCACGCCGAGTGTAGTTGAGAAGCCTGATCTGTAGCCGCAAATGTCTTAAATAGTCTGATCTGACAGTATTTCTTTTGATCACAGTTGTAAATTTGCGTAGATCTAATGATGTAAGAGCTAGATGCCGGAACGTTTCTTTTTCGAAAAAGGATTGCCACTCTCGGGACACAGTGGCCAAGACCGACGCTTTAGGAAACTTGTAGTCCAAAGTATCCGCTGAAGATTCCATGATCGTGAATGATAAAACTGAGAAATGAACCTCAGGAGGCAGTGAGTGCCAGGAAGACCTAGCGGGAAACGCATCCATGACGATTAGGAATTGAAGTTAAGTTGTGCTATTCAGGCTATCGAGTGGGCAAGGCAGTTTATTTATGTGTGTCCATCCTGGTCTTATATTTTCGGTGGTGCCTTAGATATGTAAATGAGTCAAAGGGCGTGAACTGTCTTACGCTTAAGAAAAGTCTAAGGTACCTATTGTTTTTATGTTTTTATTTTTATTTTTTAAGCCTTTTCAACACCTTCTACCTCGGGCCACAGGGAGCAAAACCACCTCAGTATGAGCGAGCCGATCATTTAGCGTGACGGCAGAATACTGAAATGGGACTGGAGAAGGAGCAGTATTTGCTGGCATACAGTCTGGCATATCTTACTATCTAAGACACTATCTTTTACTAGTCGTATCTATCGTGAAAAAGGAGTCTTCTGCGGAAACGGCACTTGGCCCCTGCGCCACGGTCTCTAAGGCAAAGCCTCGGCGCCTATAGTGGCCATTCTGGCATCCAATATGGTGCTGACCAATATGATCCGGCATGTTGAGGAGCTCAGGGATGGCCTCAGGAGAGCTGTATGATCGTTCAGTGTGATCTGTGGTGGTGTTGTTGTTTAGTAGGAGCGGCAGCACTGCATCCGGATGTGCTCGAACGATATGGCATACGCCCGCAGCTCTTAGCGAGCTTTGTCCGAAACTTGCTAGGTGTCCGCATTCGAGGTTAAGCTCTGAATAGAGCATAAGCTGATGTGGTAGCTCGACGGGGTCAGGCCCCGAGGGCTGGTGGCGGAGGCTGTTAAGTAGGCTCGGGACAGTCTCGCGGGCTGTTGGCAGGATGGCGTGGCACCGTAGGGTTAAGCGTTGATAAAGTCGTAGCTCGGTGGGAGTCGACGATCGACATTTCAAGGTGAAGTTTTGGCGTGTTTGGAAAGAAACCCGGTAATTGCCCCTGCGAGATTTGCAAACTTGCAAAGAGCATTCGTTCCTCCCCGAAGGCACCCCAAATCAGGGCTTCGGAGTGAAAAGTCCACTTGATAAGATGTGGCGGCAGACTTCCCAATACCCCAATAAACTCCAAATTGATGGAAGAAAAGAAGTCAGCGCAGGATTGTTGCGTTGATTATATTTCGAAATCGGCACTGACATTATTATCACGCCCTCATACGGCCACAAACAGAGAGGCCTTGCCGAACGATCGAACCGAGTCATCCTCAATATCGCTCAAGCCATTATAGTCCAATACCCACCCATCCCTCCTAACCTTTTAGAGGGAGATATGCTTGTTGGCAGTCCATATCGCCAACGTTACCGATTTAAAGATCAAGATGGATAATGAAGGAAAATGGATAACCCCTTACGAAGCATTCTAGAACAATCTCAAGCCAAAACAAAACAACAAGCCTGGTGTTACATACTTGCGTGTTATAGGGTGCAAGGCTTTCGTTCACATCAAACCAGAAGAACGAAACAAAGGAGGCAAACTCACCTCTCGTTCATGGGAAGGAATCCTGGTTGGATATAATGGCCAGCACATCTATCGCATCTGAAACACTAAAGACAAGAAAATACATAAAACCTCTCATGTTATCTTCCACAAACCAATTGACGAACCTGGATCCAAACCTTCCGTACGATCGATGCCCGAAGGAACAGACCAAAGGCCGAAGCGGAACCCGAAGGAATTCGATCTTGCTATAATCTCTCAAGCGAACTGGGAATGGCCGCACAGATGCCCGAGCGACCTGATCTGCGAAACCACGTTGGGGCTCTCAACCTCCCCGACGGTCACGAATGGAAGGAATCCATGGTCGCCGAACTTGTCAAGCTCTGCTGGAAAGGCTCGCTCCAGTTAATAAAGAAGCAGGACCTTCCGAGAGGACGCAAGCTGTTATTAGCAAAAGCACTCGCACAAAACTCCTCCATTCCACAATTTCTCGATTCTGCCGCAAGCTCATGGAACGATTTGCACTTCCTAAATCTGAATCGATGAAGGAATATAACTCGATCCCCTATACTTTCGACCTGGTGCGGGAAAGAGTTATACTTACCCAGTGGGCCCAGAGAAAGGCCAACCTTGCCAAGCAACTTGGTGTCGATGACGAGAGTTAGGCTCTGAGCACTATCTTTGACCTGATTGACGTCGAGATTGCCCGCCTTCTCACCCCTCCCCGACGCAAGACCAGATTGACTGAGTTCATTAAGGAGACAAAAGAAAGACGATAAGCCATTATCGAGGTGGCAGAGCGTGACCGACGATGGCGGCGAGGACGCCGTGACGAATCCCGGATTGTGATTACAACGTAAAAAATTTCGGACGTCGACGTGATGATGAAAATCGAGACCACAATTGGGACAGAACCATCCGATACTATGACGAGGCCAGTCGAGCTCGTCGAGACCATCGGAATGATCGTGACCGCTCCTATCATTCTGGTGATCGGGATCGAAAGCCTGATGAGAAGAAAGTTCGACTTGAGAAGAAGTATCTTGCTGAAGAGGACCCGCACTTTGGGAGGGAAGGTGACTTTAGTGACGATGATGCATCCTTTTCGGACAGTTCAGCCTCTTCAACCTGATCTCTTGAGGCTTGTTATAACTTTATCGCCGGATCTCAGGAGAATGATCAAGAGAACGTTGCCTCCTACCCACGTTACTAAAGAGGATTTTCCTTAATTACAATACTGAAGGAACATTGGCGAGCTGCAACTTGCATGAAGCCTAAGGAATTGGCTCTCGAACCTGGCGGTTATTTACAGAAGCCTTCTTGATGCAAGAGATATAAAGCAACCTTCCCCTTACGAGACAAGCCCTTCGACCATCTTAAAGGAGATAACTGCAGCAGGTGTGAGGTTGTGCAGTCTGTCAATTAAGACTCGCTTATTCTGAAGATGCAGCCGTTTGAGAACTTATCTACCTAAAATGTCGCCTTGCGTGCTGACCGACAACGAGTTGCGGAACGCAAGACGGTGGAAAACGCCTATTACACCTACATGCAAATCCAAGTAAAAAATTCCTTCATGACGGAAGTCTGATGTGTGCTCCGGCATGCGCCCGGGGAACCCCCGGTGACGTGTCCACTTCGCCCCGCATAGTTCGGGTTCCTCAGCTCGGCGTAGCCAGCCCTCACGGCCCTAGCCCGTAACAGTTGAGGTACCAGAACGAAAAGAGCTGGGGGGGTCCCTTGGCGGATAATTGGCACGAACGACCTTTTGCACAACGACCTTATCCAGTTGGATTGAAGGACCGAAAGCTCATTGATGAGAAGTTCGAAAAACTGCACAGACAGAGTCATCTGGAATGGGTCAATGGACTAACTCCTTTGCTACTCCTGTATTTGTGGTTTGGAGAACTGTTAATGGACAGCAGAAGGGTCGTGTCGTAGTCGATCTTCGAGCTCTCAATAGAGTCACCCTACTTAATAACTATCCCCTGCCGTAGCAAGAGGACATTATTTAATCTCTTAGAGGAGCTTATTATATCACCGCCATAGATGCCTCTTCATTCTTTTTCCAGTTTAGAGTCGCACTCGAACACCGAGATTGTTTCACAATGCTGGATTACATTAATCCCGTAGCCCCCATTAATGCTTATACAATATTATTACATGCTCTAGACAGATACCGAGAACTGTAATCTGGCATCTTTCTCCTCTCTCTTTCTTTCCTTCACCTATTCCCTCCTCTTTCTTCTTTTCCTCATCTATTCCGCCCTCTCCATTGCATTTAAGAACCTAGAACTCGAACTGTCATAATTGTACCAATAACATTCAACCCAATTGACACTCTCACTCTCAAGCATCTTTGATCTCTGCCCACACTACGCTATCTATCCTCCACATGAGCTATTGGGTCAAGGTCTAGCACTGCCGCCCTAGCGGACGACCTCCTTCAGATTAGCGCCAGGCTCTGACTGAACCTTGAATGTCAAGCAGGCGTGTTTCCTTACTGGTAACTTAGGTAGGTCTGGTGGCGACATGACTCCATTGCGCTACCTTGTGGAACGCTTCCATCGTTTGCCTAATCCCGCCCTCCTACAGCCCCCTCGTAACATGTATCATTTTTGTTATTGTTACTAAAGATATTTTCTCCGAATGGTATTGCAAAAACTGCCTTGAGCGCGCCGAAAACTTTGATGAATTTTGTCAGCCAGGCGGTACAGTACCAGGGGGTGGCATCTCCGATACGTTCATCCAAGACAAGACATGCATCGCCTGGGTCAAAGAGATATTGGATGCAATTGCCCTACCATTGTGGAGAGGTCGCTATGCAGCAGTGCGAACAAGTCCCACAGGGATCAACTTTCATAAGTGATTACATGAAGATCGTCGAAGAAATAATGGAAGCTAATGATCAATCAGAATAGTTAAAATGATTCTAATAATAAGGGCAGAAATATTTAATTCAATATCAAAACAACATGGGAGGCTCTTGTCAACCTCTACTGCTTTGCGTGCCAACTAATTGCATAACACCGCACGATCTTCCTATTTGAGTAGGTCATAATGGAAAGTAACAGCTTACGCTTAGAATGAGGGCTTCCTGATAATACAATTCTAAAACCCTGGATCCTCAAATCTCATAATGATCACTCTCCCAGACTGACAACCAAGTACGACAGTAGATCCACAGACTGCTGAACACCTACCACGAAATGAAACAGGTAGCCAAAGCAATGGGGTTTCCTGCCATAAGATCCAACAGCCATCCTGACTAATCTCAACACCTTTAAGGCATCCAGGAACTGATTGAATGGCCGTCGGGTAAGAGAAACGATTCTGAAGAGTGATAGAGCCAGTATCAGTAAGAAGGCGAGATCCTGAAGGGTCAAATTGAAGGCGGGAAGCTAGTTGGTTAGGTATCTCCTGCACACACGCGCCATCGTCGCTGCGCCAGATCCGGATCGTCTCATCCCATGAGGACGATGCTACCAGTTGGCCATCCGGCGAAAAGGCCACTGATGTTACCCAGTGCTTGTGGCCCTGAAGCTCCTGCACACACGCGCCATCGTCGCTGCGCCAGATCCGGATCGTCATATCTTCTGAGGCCGATGCCACTAGTTGGCCATCCGGAGAAAAGGCCACTGATGTTACCCAGCCCTTGTGGCCCTGAAGCTCCTGCACACACGCGCCATCGTCGCTGCGCCAGATCCGGATCGTCTTATCGTGTGAGGACGATGCCACTAGTTGGCCATCCGGCGAAAAGGCCACTGATGTTACCAAGTCCTTGTGACCTTCTAAGATCTGTTGACATTGATCCCAATTGTCTTCCAGTTCTGGTGCTAGAGATATCCACTTTGGAATCTGTATCTTGAAAACTTGTCGAATAATACTATTCTTCGGCATAAAGGCAAGAATTGAAGAGTATATCTGAAGAGGTGTATTATTTACTATTGATAGATTGGCTTGAATTAACCGTAAAGCATCTTGTAAAAAGTCAACTAGCATTTCGCTCCTCTCCGGCTGTAAAGTATTAGCTTGTTAATTACTTTGCTATTTAATAAATACTTACACTAAGAATTGACTGTAAAGCCTTAATTATACTCAGGCTGTCTGAGGCTCTCCCAATAAGGCTCAGTGCTTCCAGCCAGTGTAAAAAATGGCTTAGCAGAAATTTATAGATATTATTCCTATCATCAATAAGTAATTCTGCTTGCTGCATGTGATAAACCCAGTAAAGGCATGCGTAGTGCACTTCTAGAGAAATGTGTGACTGTATCTCTTGGGTGTTAATGGACAAGCGAGTCGTACCCGGTCTTACGAGTTGGCATATGTCTGTATGTAAGTACTTGTCCATAATACGCAAGCAGTTGGTGGCCATCTTCTTATGAGTGACTTTTTCATCTACCCAGAATGGGTTCTTCCCCTGCTTCTCGGGATCTACTAAGAAGTCCCTAAAAGAGAGATGCAGCAGCCTTACCGGCAATTGATCCGATGGTGGAATGCTCAGAACTGAATGCAGTAGGTCTAGTTGGTTGTCAATTATATCTTTGGGAATGCTGAGAATCTCTCCTAGGGCAGCTGTTGATAAGGGACTGGCGAGAATAATAATGGGACCAACGATCTCCCGAAATCGTTGAATCACTTTATCCTGCTGCTTGGTGGATAAGCTGTTGATCAGCCTGTTTAAGATAGGCAGATAGGTTGCGTCCAGCTGTGACACTTGACTTCCCGTTCGAAAATCAAGTACCTCTCTTAGTTGCCTGTGTGGATTGCCACATCTCCGATCCGCAAGGAAACGACAAATTGTAGAAGCAAAGATGAAGAGCGGAATAGCCATTTGCACAAGAGTCTGGATGTTCTTTTTGCCAGGCCAGTCAGATAGCAGCTGTCGGTCGGTCGGCACAGATAAGTTGTACTCCTCCTTGATTCTGACGAGCTCGTATTCCAGGAAAGTGGCAATATCATGCTTGATGATATCAGAAGATATCTCATGGAGAATCAGATCCTGATGTGTACCCTTCGCATTATTGAAGCCAAGGCGAATAGGCAGTTCCGGTCTGCTAGTAACTAGTACCCTAAGCTTTGAATGTAAATCCCTCGCGCAAGAGAAAAGGTTGATAATGAGCTTCACATCTTCATCTCGGTCGCACTCATCAAGAGC
>CAKNEU010000283.1:0-27679 GCA_930272665.1 Mariannaea elegans | reverse complement strand
CCCTTAATATTAAGTACTTTAGCCTACTTAAAATAGCCTATAATTAAGAAATTAAGTAATTAATTAAATACTTTATAATTTATATTATAAAAACTAAGTTCTTCCCAGCCTTTTATATTACTTATATAATTACTATAATAAGAAGTAATATTAAAGGAGGTTTTTAAGAAATTAAACTTATTCCCTTAAACCTAAAAAATATTATATTAAAGTTTAATATATAATTATAAACCTTAATATTAACTATAAAAAAGGTTAGCCTCCCTAACCCTTAGGTCTTAAAGACCTTAAAGATAATACTTAAAGCTAGTTTACAATTTAAATACCTTAAAAAATAAATAAGAAGATATTAAAGCAACTCTTTAGCATTTATCCTTAAGGTACTTAAATTATTTTCTAAGGGAATAAAGGCAATAATATATTAAATAGTGTAACGGTCAGGTCTAGGGTCAACGTAGATCAGATAGTTCTGGTTCTATATTAGTAGAGAGGATAGGCCGTCGGGAGGTTCTGGCAATATAATATAAGGTATTACGTCTGGTAATGTGCCAAGAGTAGATTGATATAACCAAGTTATATTAATAGCTAAGGTAGCTAGAGTTCTATCTAAGGTGCTAACAAGTGTGTTTATATACTAAGATGTAACAAGGTGGTTCACGAGGTTCACCAAGTGAACTTAGTGAACTTTGCTGGGAGTTTACGTAGGTTTATAAGTAATCCGAAGTGAACTTTTCTGTAGTTGGTTGGTTTTTTATAGGGTGCTATCGCACGTGACGGGAGTGTGTACGATCCGTGACACGATGTCTCCTCTCCGTTGGTCTTGTCCCCAAGGCTATTAAAGTTGGCCGCAAAATTTTCATCTCCGTTGGTCCAACCTTCACCTGTAAACATCTTTTGGTGATGTCTTTCTAACCATTATGTTAGGTCGCATTTCCAAATCGAAATCCAAACGTTCTAACTTAATTGCGCGAATTGAATAAGAGGGCGTTGAAATTATGCTATATTCCTACTATTTCCAAAACTAGTAAGTTTATCGCATGGCCGAGCGTTCTTCCCGTTATGGGGAGTGCGTCCGTCGTGGCTGTTCTTGCGATAGTAGTAAAATCGGGGTTTTTCGTAAGTGTCCCCTTCTTGTGTGGTGTTTTTTACTATTAATTTCTTCTTCTGTGGTGTAGTTTCTCGTAATATAGACTACTAGAAGAGGATTAAGAAGGATATTAAGAAGGCGGAAGAGGATTTTTAAGTAGTACTATCCCATTTAAGTTATCTTCGCAAACAAAAGAAATTGTTAAAAGATCGTGGGGATAATTTGTTTGAGTGTGGCATATGCAAGCTTGATGAGGAGGATGGGGTTTATACCTAGGAAGAGGCTATTGTAAATAAGTAAAGGTCTATTAGGGAGGTATATCTAGTTGGTGCTATAGATATTATCAATTGGGGTTCCTTAGGTTTGGATGTTTTTAATTTTAAAGCTATTACTGTTAGTAGAACCTTTTTAGAAGGCATTATATATAGTTAAGGTGTTCTAGGGGTTCCTACGTATTATGGATTCTTCTGTATCCTTTTTACTACACTAGGTACTCTATTTTGCCATCTTGTCGTCTCATTTTTGAAATGCATTTTGCTTTATGTTCCTTTAGGTTCTTGATTTCGGTTTTGGTTTTGTTTATTATTTTAACCTGGATTGTATCTTTTGCTATTTTAAGTAATAATATATAAAAAATCGAATAGAGTCTAACTTCGGGAGGCAAGTCTAGTTTGTAGTTATTCTCCGAAATTTTTCCCAATACTTTATAGGGTTTAATGAACTTGTAGTCTAGTTTTTTGTTTGGTTATTTTATTGAAATGTTTTTTATTGCAAGGTAGACCATATCTCCCTTCGAGAAGGTTGGTCCCTTTAACCTTTTCTAATTATAGTAGCGTGCGTGCTGTATTTGGATAAAAGAAAGTTCTATCTTTATTTCCTCGTGGAGGTTCTTGAGTTTGTTAGATGTTAGGATTGCGGCTGGTGCTAGAGGTCCTAGTCTTACTATTTTATAGGCATTGGGGGTAAATCTAAAGTTTGCATAAGCTAGGGTAATCTTTATACTTTTATTAATAGTTATATTATAGGCAAGTTGTACTATTGGCAGCTTCTTAACCCAATTACTTTATTTATAGTTAATATAGTATTAAAGGTAGGTTTCTAGTACTTAATTTATTTATTTGGTTTGGCTATCTACTTAAGGTCTTTAGGTAGTAGTTAGTTTGTAGTTTAATTTAAGTTATACTATTAGGCTTTGCTAAAAGTTTAAGGCAAATGGTAGTCCTTTATCTAAAATAATTTTGGATAGTAGCCTATATATACTAATAATATTTTATAAAAAGATATATAAAAGTTCTTCTATATCTATTGCTTCTTAATATAGAATAAAATAGGAAAATTTCGTAAGTTTATTTATAATAATAAGAATGCTATTATATGCTATATCAATCTTGGGATCTAACGATAGGGGTAATTTTATAATAAAGTTTATAGTAATAGAGTCTTATAGTTGCTATGTAATTGGTATGGGTTGTAATTCTCCATATAGCTTGTAGCATTATACCTTGGTTTTTGCGTAGATATTATATTATTTAATGATTTTCTTAACTGTTTCTTTAATTTTAGAAAATATATATATTGTCTTGACTTATTTAAGGGTTTTGTTAATTCCTTAGTATTTGTAGAGTGGATATTTATATATCTTACGTATAAGTACTTTACGTAATGGTTCCGGTACTTATTACTTTTCTATTTTATTAATATTCAATAGTTATTTATTATACTTTAGGATTTGTTTAAGGAGTGGATTTCCCTATTCCACTATATATATTATATTAATTAATTTAATTAGGTATAGTCTATTTGTAATTGGGTCCTATTTGTATATTTATTTATTTATTCTTATCTTAGTAATATTTGCAATATATCTTTACTTAAGGTATCCTTTAGGTATAAGTATAAGCAATTATTCTTCTATTTTAATTTTACCTATATTAAAATCTAATCGGCAACTAATAGTATTAGCACATTCATTTTCTAATCCTTTCTTATAAATAATAATATAATTAAATTCTAAAAGGTACTTAATATATTTAAGTTATCTTCTACTAAGTTCTTATATTATAGTAAAATATATAATATTTTTATAATCTATATAGACTTTAACTTAATAGTAGCTTCCTAGGAGGTAGTATTAAAATTCCTTAAATATATTAACTATTATAAGGAATTCTTTATTATAAATAGGATAGTTAAGTTCTACTCTATATATCTTATAGGAGTAAAATGCAATTAGGTATAGGTTTTCATTATTATCTTATTGTTTTATTTGTGCTCCTAAGGTAAAGTTTAAAGTATTAGTTTCTAGTTTAATAGGTCTATTTAAATTGAATATTTTAAGTATAGGTTTTACTAAAATTAGGTTGTAAATCTATTTAAAGGCTTTTTAAGCTAGTTTTATTTATATAAATTCTTTTCCTTTCTTAATAAGTTCTATTATTAGTATTGCAATTTTGCTAAAGTCCTTTAGGAATTATTAATAGTAGTTAGCAAATTTAAGGAAGGCTTATACTTCCTTTATGGATATTGGTAGTTTCTAATCTTTTACTATTAAGATCTTTCTTAGATTTATTTTAATCTTATTATAGGATATAATATATTCTAGAAACTTTACTTCTAAAGTGTAAAATTTACTTTTTTTAGGTTTAACTAGTAGTTTTGCATTTTCAAGAGCTTGCAGTACCTTATGGACATATTCCTTATAGTCTTATTCCATCTTAAAGAAGATAAGGATATTATTTAGGTAATATACTACAAATACATCTAGGTATTTGCATAATATATAGTTAATTATTTATTAAAATAATACTAATATATTTATTAGTCTAAAGGGCATAATAAAATACTTATAAAGTCCAAACTTAGTTTTAAATGCGGTTTTCTATTTATATCCTTCCTTAATGTAAATTAGGTTATAGGCTGCCTTAAGATCTAATGTAGTAAAAAACTTCATCCCGTAGAGTTGGTCTCTTAATTTGTTAATTAAGGGTAATGGTATTTTATCTTTTACTATTATATTATTTAGCTTGCGGTAATCTATAATAAGTCGGAGTTTATCTATTCCTAATTTAGGTATAAATATAATTAAATAGCTAGTAGGTAACTTAAAGATTTTAATATATCCTTTCCTTAATATATCTTTAAGGTATTTCTTAAGCTTATATAGCTGTACTTTATTAAGATTATAAATAGGGTGGAATAAGGTACTTATTTTATTTTTTAGTATAATTTTGTAGTCTTATTGGCTGTGTTTAGGTAAGCCTATTTTTAGTTCTTTAGTAAATAGTTTTTTATAAATATAGTATTATTAAGGTATATTTTAAAGTCTGTTAGTTAGTAGTTCTTATTTTTATCTTTTTAAATCTTTATTTATTTCTTTAAATGTCTTTTTAAGGAATATAATAATTTTTTATTATATATATATAAGCCCTTTCTATTTGTATTTTATTCCCTTTGGGGGTTAAGAGGTATTTTATATTATCCTCTTTAAGTCTTCTCCATTTCTCTTAATAAAAGTAGGAGATCTTATATTATCTTCTAAGTTATTTTCTAGTTTACTAACTATATTACCTAAAAGGGTTTACACCTAGCTAATATACTAATTAAATTATAGGTTGAATTAATAAAGCTATGGATACCCTAAAATAATATTATAATTTTATATAGGTATAATATTAAATAAGATTCCTTAGTTGCAACCTTTAATAAATACCTTAAGGTAATTAATCTTACGGTTAATATATTTGTTATTATAAGTAAAGTTTCCTCCTTTAAGATTTTATATAATATATAGTTCCTTTTTATTCTTCTATAGTAACTTCAGCTAATTTACAACCTTTAATTAAATATAATTAGCTTCTACTTTACTATTCACTAATACATTTATCTATTCTCCCTTAATTCTTACTTATAATATTAAGGTAATTAGTTTCCTTTTATTTAGCCTTTCTATTACATATAGAGCCTTCTTTAGAAGTTCTGCAATTTCTTTCTGCTCTTGCCTATCCTATTGCTCTATTACAGGCAGCATTTGTCATTTTTTATCAATTTATTTAACTTCTCTAACCATACTCAAGTTCGCGAGGAACTAGTGGTCAATTCTTAGTTAGTTCTAAGGGGTCTTAACCGTATTTATCGTTTTTAATGCCATTCTTGGATTTTTTCTCATCCGTGGACCTGGCATTCTTTGTGCTAGTACTATTATATAAATTTTGGATTTACTATATAGTTTCTAGGGAAATACTTAAAGTGTCGTTTAAGTTAAGCTATTCCTCTATCCTCAATCTATCCTATTATATAATAGTCTTCTATTTCTCCAGGAGTGTAGAAGGCCTAAATGGGGTGGGTTCTAATGTGCATTAGGAAGTAGTTATTCTTAATTTTTTCCAATTTATAGTTTGCATATTGGTAAGACCAATAAGATATTTATAAGATTTTAATATATTCTTTATAGCTTGGGTTTAAAAGTAGGTAGTCTTTTGGTAGATAGATTATCTTTCTTTTACTTTATATAGTAGTTTCTCATCATTCTACCATAAGGTAGAATGGTCTATATTCTATATTTTATCTTTTTCTTATAATTTCTAGGAGTATACTTTATTATATCTCCTTTTTGTTTATTAGAGTTTCTTCTAGGTTTTCTTTCTAGGGATTTAGGAAGGGAAAATTTAATTATCTATTTGGGATCTCTTCTTCTTTTATAATAACGTTTGCATTAGTAAAAAGGAGTCCTAGTTTAAAAGCTCGTTTGGCTTCTTGCTTAATAAGGTAAGGTTTTAAGTCTTATTTAAAATATTCCTTTAACTTATATATATTGATTTTAATTCTAAGGAGCTAGTCCTTAGGTTTCTTAAGTTCGACCTTCTATAGATATAGGGAGTGCTAGTTTATCTATATAATATTATTATAGTGGGCATATACTTTATTACTATATTAATATTATTTAATATTTATAAGTATAGTAGGGTCAACTTTATTACTTAATATAAATTTAATTTCCCAATTGCTATTATATTTTTCCTATTTATATACTATAGCAATAGTTTTAATATTTTCTTTTGCAAGTTAATCTTTTAATTTCTTAAGTACTAAAGTCCAATTTATAGGTTTTACATTAGCCCATTTGCTAATATTTTAATACTATAGCTTATCTTTTATTATTCCACTAGTCTTAATATTAAAATTAAATCCTTCTTAGTATAAGTTATATAACTTCTAGTAGGTATTATCCTTTTCTTCTTAATGTTACAAATAGGGCGTTAGGTTGCAATAAAGTACATCCTTTTGGTTACAATTTTAAAGCTTTAGTCCTATATTGCCGTTTACTACAATAGGAGCGTTTCGTTATTTATTAATATTAGCGTTAAGGGTATTAAGTTCCTTAAGTCTTATTGCAATTTCTCCATATTCCTTCTTACAAATTTCGTACTTCAGTAGTTAGGCAGATAATAGAATGGTTTATTCCTTATTGCTATATCCAATAATCCACTGAGTTAAGTTAAACTTATTTTTTCTAGCTTTATTAAGGGTTGCTTAATCCTTTTCCTTTAGAGATAGTCTATTATAGAGTATTATATATTATCTATTGCAGTTTTAGCAATTGAAATTGGTTAAATTTTTGCTATATTATTTGGGTGCTCGCCTAGCTATAGCTAGGGTTTTAGTATAAATTGCAAGTTAGAGCTTATTATTTTATTCCTTATAAGTTATATTAAGGGCTTTCTTACCTTTTGGTACCAATTTAAACTTTTAGTTTGTTTTAGCAGCTTTACAGTTGCTCTTAAAGTATTTGGTTTTACTACAGTTCCAATACTTAATTTTCAATAGGTCTTATTTAGCAGTACCTAATTCTATAGGTCTACTGTCTATTCTATAGGAAGTAGGAGTATAGCGTTTTTTGCTAATATTTATTTATTCCTTCTTCTAATATGGTTTTTCTCTATTCTCAAAACCTTATTCTTTTCGTCTTTCGTACAATCGATTGTTAATCTTTACTGTAAGTTGTATATATAGGATAAACTTGTCTGGGAGTTCTAACTATCTTGCCAGTTTATCTTTAACATCTCCTTTTAGTTCTCTATAGAACTTATTAATTAGGTTTTTGTTATTTTAGTTGAGTTTTGCAGCTAGGTGTTAGTATTTAATAAGGTAGCTAGTGATTAACTTAAATTAATTAAGTTTCCTAATTTTAGTAATAATATTATATCTTTTATCCATTTCTCTATAGGTTTGGACTAGTTTATTTATAAAAACGTTAAAGTCTCTAAAGATTTCCTTAGTCCTAATTTCCCTAAATAGTTTATCTTTTTCCATAAAGTCTCTAAGGTAAGGTTCCATTTCTCTAAGTGCTTTTCCAACTAGTAGTCCTATTGCATATTAAACTTTTAGTTCTTCATTCTTAAATAAATTTGGGTAGTACAGTTAGTGGGCTCTAAGCTAAGTGATAAATTCTCGTATTTTGTCTGGCAATCCATTAAACGTTCCGGGATTCTTAGGTTTGAGAATTTCTCCTACATCTTTTCCATTAAACTTAAGATTTCCAAAGTCACTAACTTATTATTATTACATTTATATAGCTTCTGCTTAAGCTTAGTTAGATCAATTAAGGGATTCTCGTAAATCATTAACCATTACAAGGATGTTTCCGTTATTGGGTGCATTAGTTCCTAGTGCTGCCCAAATTTAGCTAAGTTACACTACTATATTATAAAATTGTTCGAACTTAGTATTATTACTTCTTGCATTATTATCCATTACAGTAATCATATTGTTAATCGTTCTTCCAAGTCGGGCATTCTAATATCAGAGTTTCTTAATCTATTGAATCTTATTATTATCACTTTCATATTCATCTCCAAATGGGCCAACCATAGCTACATCCTCTAGAGGTATTCTAGTAGGGGTTTTCTTCAAAGAAGAAGTAGTAGATGGAGTTGCCTTAGAAGATATAATTATTTAATATTGCACAAAGGTAACAGGATATCCTTCTAAACAAGAGCTATCAACGTATAACGGTCAGGTCTAAGGTCAACGTAGATCAGACAGTTCTGGTTCTATGTTGGCAGAGAGGATAGGCCGTCGGGAGGTTCTGGTAATATAGTATGGGATATTACATCTGGTAATGTGCCAAAAGTAGATTAGTATAACCAAATTGTATTAATAGCTAAGGTAGCTAGAGTTCTATCTAAGGTGCTAACGAGTGTGTTTATATACTAAGATGTAATAAGGTGGTTTATGAGGTTCACCAAGTGAACTAAGTGAACTTTGCCGGAAGTTTACGTAGGTTTACGAGTGATCCGGAGTGAACTTTACTGTGGTTGGTTGGTTTTTTGTGGGGTGCCATCGCACGTGACGGGAGTGTGTACGATCCGTGACAGTTTAACCCTTTGAATACTCTTTATTATAGCTTCAAATATAGATAATTGCTCATCTAAAACAGGGTGAAGGTCGGGAAAGCCAAGGGAAGAATCACCCATTGAGACCGGCTTGAAAACTCTCAGCAATTCCTGCCTGAGTTTCTCAGCCATATCAAGGGTTATCGTACGCTTAGGATAGTACTGGAATGTTATACTGTCCTTATATTTGATAGTGATGATAACGGAAATACGGGCACTATCGTCTATTAATTGTATCTGTTTGAACTGGACAAATGAGTCGGACAATTGCTGTCTTAATAGCTCAGCTTCCTTAATAGGCATTGCGTAGTCAACAGAATCAACCTGCTTCACGATGTCATCGGGCTGCCCATGCTTAAGAGTGACCTCTATATAAATGCATATGGGGGGGAAGGCTTTAGAACTTATTATGAAAGAGATATGAGTTAAGAGTATGGTAGAGGGCTGAGAGAATGGTATGATTGATGGCTCTCTAAGGAAGGAGCGAAGATAAGGATTTTAAGGAGCGTAGACGTAAAGTATAATAAGTACAAGCTCAATTTTTGTCACCATTCAGCTGCCTGCATTAACCGCCAATCTTTTAATTATTAGCATATAACTGATTTGCATTAATTCGCACATGCTGTAATTTAGCTGTATTGGCACCCCCATCCATCCTGCGATAACGAGCATGGGGGGGAATAATGGAAGTAGAGCTCAATAGGGACTGATGTGCGCTAAGCAATCATCCGGAAGGGGCGGCTATGGAGAGTGGTGAGGGATTTTAGGCAATAGTCGACAAGAGACTGGCGTATATCTTGGTTCCAAACTGTTGGGTTCGAAGATTTGTATTTCCTCAGCTGAGGATTCAGCCCATGTGCTCCATATGAACGCTACATAGGTTGAATGTTAGGCAATTATGGAGAATGGACAGTGGAGGGCTCGACTTGACGAGAAGTAGTTATAGCCCCGTATTTCATCAACTGAGGATTCAAGTTACGCATAGTATAGTGGGTAGGAACTTGATAATAAACAGGGGTGAAGACCTATATTTCATTAGTCCAGTGTGTAGGCCGAACCGTTCCCTCGGGCCCTAAACCTAAATAGGAAAGATTATTTAATTAGATGATTGCTTAGCTATATAAGGCTTCGTAAAGAGTAATAAGATATCGGCCAACCCACGGTATTTATAAGGGAAATCAACAGATATCACTGGGATTAGCATTATATTCTAAAACAGATAGTGCGCGTCAATTTAGTTGCTAACTTGAATAGATTCCAAGCCAATAATATCCCTAGCATTCCTCAGTCCGCAATTCCACTATAGAACGCTCCCTGTCCTGCCGATCCTACCTCCTCTATCTCTTAGCTCGGTATTCACCATTATCATCATCATACAAAGAACGTCTTCTCTTTCTGTCAATTAACGGAGGAGGTAGCTAAAGGGGAGATGGAGAGCGAGACTCGGTATCCATTGCGACATCAGGCGCCCGTAAGATGTCATCGCCATTAACTATAGAGTTTTTGTACTTGAATGTAGCCTGTACATTAGGCATACCCAACATGGATGGCATGTTAATGACCTTGCTGAAAATAGGGGCCATAATGAGAATGGGATGAAAGGATAAAAGTGCTTGTTGTAAAGTGCTTGTTGCGTGAAAGTGCTTCTTGCGTGAAAGTGCTTGTTGCTTGAGAGTGAAAGTGCTTATTGCATGACAGTACTTATTGTGTGAAAGTGCTTTAGTGTGTGAATGAACCGTATGTAAATGAACTTGCTGTGTGTAACCGTGGTGTTTAAGTAGCGACGAATTTGTGAGACGTCTAAATTAAATACTACATTGATCAAATACGAAGGGGGCCAGCATGCGCGTAATTAGACAGCCAGCTCGGCGTGTCGATCCTTAGACAAGTGTGAGGGGGGGTTACATCCACCCATCTTTGCTCCCGCTAAAAGCGCAGTTGGCGGCAAAAGGGTCTTGTACAGAAGTATTTTAGGTGCTTGTAGCATCCCGGTATGCCTCAACGGTAGACCGTATCGCCCGGAACAACTGGGTGGCTTGTTTCTCCTGCCATTCATTCTGTTGATGCTCTTTCTTCCTTTGTTTTCGTAGAAGTTCGATCTTTAAATCCTGTTCAATTACAATTTGCTGTAGTGCTTCGTTCTCCCTACGTAATTTCTTATACTCTTCCTCGAGCTTTACCAAAGCCTATGGTGGGTAGGCCATTTAATTATGTGTTGTCGGTATCTTACGCACCTGAAGTGGCGCAGGGGGTAGCGGAAGTTCTTTGTCATATAAACTTATCTTGATAATTTGAGCTGAAGATTACTGTCTTCCAAGGATCGTAGCGGGGTTTATATCTGCTTACAAATTTATGGTTAAAAAAGACCAGCTTAAATTGAACGATATGTGTCTAATGTACAACTCTCGCACTCCTCATTCGCCTGGCTCTTTCTACCCCTCTACCCCCTCTATCCCTTAGCCCCTCCACCGCTCCACCGCTCCACCTGTTCCTCTCCACTTCTTTCTGTCCTAAAGTTTAATTGTTCAAGTGCTTGGCTCCCCTTCAAGGTCACCCTCCACATGCTAATTGAGTAAGTGTTTCACCAAACCCTATGTAAATACCTTAAGGCTCTCTTTTAGCCCTTTAATGGCAGTGCATATAGATTTGACCATTTCTGCTAGTCTTGGCAAAGCCATATTTACATCAAAACTAAGCTGGCGAAGGAGGTCATTGTCTCTAGCTATCCCACCCTCTAGTCTCTCCAAGCAGGTTGAGATTTCCTTAAGTATTCTAAATAAAGTTAGTATATGTGAGCCATTATGTGGTGGGCTCTAATTATCTTGTTGGCTTACTTTAAGACATCCTGGTTGGACGTACAGCCGTTGGATTGGCTGAGTACGTTGTAATCCCACCCGCCTTGTCCGCCGTCTAGTGGGGGACCAGATGCCGGCTCCCTTGGGGGAGTAAGAAAGGGCAAGTTCACAGGGGTTTCTTGATTTGCTCCCAAAAACAATTCGCTATACCTATTATTAGGGAAAGGGTTGTTAAGCGCACCGCTCGTGAAATTCTCGTAATCCCCCTCAAACGCGTCCATCCTATCCAAGTTTTCCAGGAAATCATCTCCGAAGCTGCCTTCTGGATTACTGCAGTTGCTGATAGCTGAGTTGTCCATGTTTTGTTGTTATTTTTATTATTGTTGCTATTATTATTATTCGAGTGTGGTGGTTAAGATTTACTCTTTAGAAGGCGATTGGGTTAAGTATTATAAGGTGATGTAGCCACAAACCCTAGAGTGTCAAAATTAGAATAGTAATACTAATTTAGAACGTGGTTAATTGCCACCGCCCTTAAATTAAATAATGCAAATACTTAACGTATATAACTCTCCACCCACCGTTTGAGTTAGGTTCTGTAAGCTACATACAAGATGCAGATCAATCGAATTACTTTTTTCCAGGTCCTTATTTCCGTCATATGGGCATTTACGCGCCTAGCGTCTTTATGTTTAATGGAACCAGCTATTCCCCTTGTGGCTAGAGAATCTCACTCCATCAGGTAGGGCTTAGAAGGTAACTGTGCTCTAAGCTATATTCTAATTGCATCAGGGTTAACTCGTTAATGGAAAGACATTGTGAGGCCACTATCTACTTTGCTAATACTTCCTTCCTTCCGGTCCGATTCTCGTTCGAGCCAATTCACTGTAATGGCTTGCAGATCAATACATTTCATGTCCCCAAGGAAGCACCTAACGGCGAAGCCAACGTTATTTAGTACTAGAGCTCTTATTGACCCAAGAGATCACAGCTGACTCTTCCAGGGAATATACCGGCCTAGCTCCAATCTGTTTTCATGCTGTGATCTCCGGAGGAGATGCCGATTTAATGATTCCACTGGAAAATAAGGGATTTGTTGGATGCCTGATTGAGGACCTATACACTGGGTCTGCTTTGGTTACCTTATTAGGGTCTTCGGTAATGTATGTAGCAACCGAACCGACTATTCTCACTAGATTCAATACCAGCTTTCTATCTTTTGCTACCCTTACCAGCACCAGCCAGGATCATCAGCCCACAACTACATCTCTCGCCACCAACCCAAGGACGGAGGGTACCTTTAGTATTGTAACTAGAGCCAATATGCAGACTAAGAACACAAAAAATGGAACTGGTGTTCGATCTCTTACGAAAATGAGCGGGCCTCCAGTGTCTAGCGTAGTAGATAATTCGGAGCGTCTGTTAACGGCGGAGGCTACCCCAACCTCCCAAGCGTCAAAGCCGCAATACCATTCTTGTTAGCTCGCTGCCCAAGTCCCCCTAAGAAGAAGATCAGCCCTTAAGCGCCAAATGCTGACCAGGATGGCTGATGTGATGACTTTCGTGGCTGTGGATTGGAAGTTAGATAAACCTAGAAGGTAGCTTGATATTAAGTTTAAAGCTAGGGCATATTAATAGATTGAGAATATATAATACTTTGTTACACCATGGGAGAACGTTTAAAGGCCTATTATAAATTGTGAAAAATTTACATTAATTAATAATAGCGAACCATACCTTACTAGCTCTTAAACCAAGCAATCCAGCGAAGAGACCTACAGTTAATCTTTTCGAAGAGCAGGATGTGGGAACCCCCAGTCGCCAGAGCCCCAATGCTTTCACCCATTACGCAACACTCGCCCCTCGGGAACATAAGCCTTTCGCCAATTACATCACGCGCCAACTTAAAACCATAATAGGTATTCTTTTAGATCAATTGAGAATCCTAGAACAATTGTTAAACAAGGCGCAATAAAAAGATAATCACAACGCGGCTATCGCCTTGCAGGTAAAACTCCAACAGTAATGTTATTTTCAATTATTTATTATCTTTAGGCTATACAGCAATCCCCAACCTCTGGGACTTTCAGTCCTACTACGCCTTACAGTGCTGGAGGTGAAGATTGGCCTATAGCATCTATTGCGATAAGCCCTTCGGAGGATATCTAGAATCTAAGTTTAAAGATAAAATATATATTAACTTTAGCATTCCGTCGCTTTATCTTCCCTAAACTTCTTCTCTTCAAAGTCTTCAGGTTGCAGGTTAATTGGGAGAGGAAATGCATAATTCTAAGTTTGTTAGAATGTTCTATAGTAAAAGGTTGGGGGCATACCAGTTTCTCCTAAGTTAGTGGCTTATACCCATTAGAATATTGCCATATTTGGTTATTTCGCCGGTTTCGCACCAGAAGCCAGACATCAACCTCGTGGATAGTACTAAGGCTATATGCCTTTTTTAATAAAGTTATTTGGCATTTTGAAAATTTCGTACTCCTCCATTTGGCTTGTATCCAAAGGAAATCAATATGGGTATTTTAATTATAAGAAGATAGAGTTATTGTAGCGTGGTCACCCTTGGGAGATAATAAGCTAGGTTGATGGCTTGTATGGTTTACTATTGCTTTCCTGCTCGAAGTGTTCATCTTGGTTGATCTTGGCCAATATGTAGTGCTTTTATCACAAAGTATTCCGCTTATTTAGAACTGTTTTTTTAGCTTTAGTGGCTTTGCGAACTCGTTAACTTTGGGCGGGTGTTCTAACTTGACCAACTATGCCCGAGGGCCCCCGGCGGTTAGAAGCGCTTCAATTCTAGGCGCACCCATCTCGGGTATCATCACATATTTCAAGGATTGTTGACATTATCCAAACATCAATTCGGCGCTAAGTCTAATACTATTTTGAGTTAAGATTACATCCACCGTATCTCGTCTGAGCGGATCCGGGTTGGGTAGCAACCCCGTGTCCTCTTTGGAGGGGCCAAGTCAAAGGCTGGCACTTGTAGTTGGGAGTCTTCATACGCCGAGGGCTTCCATAATTGGCAGCTGACAAGCACGCCCTCTTATGATACAGAAAGGGAAAATTTCCTCCCAACTTCTCTCTCAGTTTACCAGCCTTCCTCTCCCTCGCACTGAATATGGAACCAACAACTACGCTCTCAATTATCCCTAATTCCCGATACGACATACATATTATCAGCCCATCTCTCTATCTACACTTAATGGAAGTAGCTATCTCTTCTGTAAAGGATGAGACTGCGGATTTCAACATGCCATTAGGAGTACTATACTTGCCTACTAAAGTACTGTTTGCTTTTATTAATACAGCCAGATCTAACATCTTGAATGATGGGCCTGAAATAGGGCAATTTTATCGGGAGAATCATCCTGCTCTAAAATTGTAGATCGAATACTTTATCCTTGAACGTGATCTTCAAGTGCGTATGCAGTCCATGCTATCCAAATAAATGCTGACAAATATTAAGCATTACAGTTTGATAAGCTTAAGTTCGCGAGGGCACTTGTTGGCTTAGCCTTAAACTTTATGGCTCCTGATGATAGAATCTCAAGCAGGCTCCAATATTTCAACAGTGATCATATTCTCGATACTGTACATCAATGTCTTATACACCATTCTCGCAGCGAACATCCGGATAACCGTGAGGAACACCTGAACCGCGTCTCGATGCTTCGCTGCATTCTAGCTACGATAGGAGGGCCGCAAGATAAGGTCTAGGAATCAATACTTAACCAAATATTAAATGGATCTGCTATCCTTTAGCAATTTAGGAAGCTATTTAAGGATATAAAGATGCCAGATACTGTAACACAGAGGCTCTCTTTCAAAGATATTGAAGCTGTTTTGGAGGAATTTCCGGATTTGCATTTAATTGTGCTTGTAAGTGGTCTCTATCTATCTAAAAGCAGTTTTGACTAAATCTTATAGGGAATTCCTCAATCGTTCACTTTAAACCTACTACTCTATCTTTCTCGAGATCTCCGAACTTACATGGAGAAGCAAGTATCTCTCTGCCCAAGCCTGAACTCTGAGGAATATAAAATGAGGCTGTATTTAATATGGACTTACTAGAAGTCCGCTATTGCAGACGTCCAGAAGCTTTTACACTGCCTTCCTTCTCGGATTTGGAAAGATGCACGATGTGATTTTTAAGATGCACGAACACCAGCTCAGCTGGCTATAGACTTCTTAGTCATGAAGTGCGTGTATGGTTCACATAGCACCTATGTTCCGGCCGAGTCAAATCTGCTTCCAGCTTTCCATTATATGGTTAGGCTCGAAGAAGACCAGCCGCCCCTCGAGAAGGTGATGTGTCGAATGATAACATCCCTTGTCCAAGTTTTAACCCGTGGTTCTTATAATAACTTAGCTGGGCTTGTTGAGCGAATTAGTCTATGTGATACAGTTGCGCAGGACGAACCTTATGTTAACATTTACTGGAGTGAACGGATTTTCCGAAATCGATCTTATCCTATAGCTCTTGAGAGATGGAGCACGTATTTGAAACGATCATGGCTTTCATTGCGGGACTTGGAATGAATTGGGGAGAAGAAACTATTGTATCTTAGTTAGGAATAAGCATAAATTAAGTATGTCCCGAAGTTATTATTGTGTATGGGACGCCTCCCCTTGACGTTTCTGTGTAGGGGTGTAATGGCGCTTGATAATGGGCACTCATTGTAAGGTAGATTCCTCTTCTCAAGTGTAAAGATGCCCATAGATTAGTACTTTACATAGTATGTGCTTCTGGGCGGGTCAGTACTTCCGGGTGTGACATTACTTGCCTCTGGGTGGATCAGGATGTCCAAGTGTAATATAGCGCTTCCGGGAGTGATACCGCTTTCAAGCCCGAGTGGATCGATTTCTGCGTAGCACGGCGCTTCTGGGTGGGCCAAGACTTCCAGGTGTGATACCTCTTTCGGACCCGAGTGGGCCGACACTTCTGGGTGGCACGGCGCTTTGAGGTAGGCTAGGACTTCCGGGTGTGATACCATTTCCAGATCCGAGTGGATCAACATTTCTGGATGGCACGGCGCTTCGGGGTGTGATTCGGCGCTCTGGGGTAGGTCAGAACTTTCGGGTAACTCTACTTCCGGGTGTGATTCGGCGCTTCGGGGTGGGCCAGGACTTCCGAGTGTGATACCACTTTCAGATCCGAGTGGATTAAAATTTCTGGATGGCACGGCGCTTCGGGGTGTGATTTAGCGCTTCGGGATGAGTTAAGACTTCCAGGTGACACCACTTCCGGGCGTGATTCAGCCCTTCGGGGTGGGTCAGGACTTGCGGGTGTAATACTACTTCCAGGTCCGAGTGGATCAAGCCTTCTGGATGGCACGGCGCTTTGGGGTGGGTCAGGACTTCCGGGTGTAATACTACTTCCAGGTCCGAGTGGATTAAGCCTTCTGGATGGCACGGCGCTTTGAGGTCGGTTAGACTTCCGGGTGTGATACCACTTCGAATGGATCAACACTTTAAAACAGCACCGTACTTTGGGGTGGGTCAGAACTTTGTTCGCTTTCCGCAACCCAAACAACTAGGTTCTACGGTTTAACTCCTCAGATTTCAAGACCTATTGCTTTGCATATGTTCTCTTGAATCTAGCGGTTGTTATCTAACTGGCACATGTCACATCTGCCTTCGGGATAATTCGACTGGTTAAATTCAGGCTATCGCTAAATGACGTAAAAAATCTCCCGCACATTGCCCAACCTCCTGAAGACGTAATGAGTCAAATGATCCCTGTTGCTCAGTTGCCTCCTTTGCTATTACAGAGAGAGATTTGCATACGTGCACGAGCGGCTCTGGAACTTATTTTAGTATTTCAGTGGCAAGTAATTTGAGAGTTTTGTTGTTTGTTCTTGAGAAATTCTTCCTACCTATGGCATTAGCTGGTATCGGTAATGGTTGTTGAAGGTATACATACACCAATTTCTCTACTGCATTAGAATAGATAATTAATAAGAACTCGGAGGGTCCGGCAAGCTGTTTCCAGCGTCTGCCTATCCTCTTACGCTCACGCAACTAACTCTTTAGGTGGATACCACTCTGACCACTCCCGCGGGCTTTTATGTATATATCGATTGCAATGCTTGCGTTCCCATATCCAGACTTACGCCGAACTTGTCCCTTTTCCCTCTTAACTTTAATCCTGGCTTCAAGTTGATGGAAGAAGTTGACTAGTTGTACGTAGCTAAATCGAGGGGGAAGGTTTGTAGCTTTTTGGTTTGTTATAATGTCTTCCAAAGCGATTAACGCAGAAACAATATGGTCAAGTCCTATGGGTTTGTCTATAGGTAATGTAGTCTTTTGAATTAGTAAGATCCAGTTAGTTGTAATTATCTTGCAGACGTCTACGAAATATCTAATTGCATTTTGTTGGAATAATTGGTGTAAATGAGATAGTATTTGCGCTAATGATAGCCTTTTCTTTGCTCTCCTCTTAGGCTGCGAGACCAAGTGGGCGTCCTCTGAATGCTTGCCTAGCCATGGGGAGAATGGTTGAGCAACATTATAGAGCTCGGGAAGGTGCTGGACAGGTAAGGTGGCGGGCACGTTAAGGATTCCAATTGTTTCTACGGCGTCATTATTAACGTCCATGTGGTCCGCCTCATTAGCCACCTAACAAGCCTCTGGCAAGTCCATAGAATGGTGCGATTTTAAATTTATTATTGATTATCAAATTGACGTAAACAGGCAAAACTTTCTAGCACTTGCATCACTTTTATATTGGGAATCAGAAGTGTTAACCTTATGTCTAAATAAGCCGTTAGATAAAAACTAAGAAAACTATGTTTAAGTTATCGAGGTTACCTACTTGAGTTTATTTTAACCCAATGGGTTATTTTAAATCGGTCTGGCAGTCAGTACCCCATTAGAGCGGAAGAGTTAAACCAATATTACTCCGGAGTTCTCTTCGTCACAAACTCTCCAGAGCATATTGAGTATTGGTCTTGGGGAACTTTAAAGCATTTAAAGATGAGGCCGTTAGCTCGCTAGGGGAATTGCTGCAATATTAGATATCGGGTGAATATTATTCCGTGTCCGCGTCGCTTGCCACGATTTGCCACAGCAGTTATTGGCAAATAGCAGATAATGTATCTATTCTTAATTCCATAATATTTCCATTACAGTCTCAGACTATTTAAAGTTAATATATCGAATCTAATGGGAACCAATGTTAATTAGTCATTATCTGGGGAAGATAAATACACCCCGCTTATGAGTTCGGTTTCCAACGGCAAGCTATCTACGATCTATCGAGAACGGAGATCTAGCCTTTCATTTCTTACACTCGCACGAATTCAGCTAGGATATATTGGATATCTGGATTTGTTTGCTAGATAAAGGCTCAAATATGGGGACAGGCTTTCTAGGATCCAGCGTATGGTCATTTACAAGGCCTACAAGGCATGCGGTTGTTATTCGTGGGATTATAGTTATAATTTTGTTATTACAGCCGTTAGAGAGCCAAAGCTAATAAGGAGTAGTGTTGTCCGTTAAAGAGCCTCTACTAACAAGACCGAACTAAAGGAAACACCCAGGATTCTTAAATATAGACTAAAGGGAGGACTGGTACAACAAGTAAATATTATAGGAATAAAACATAAGAAATTAAGGACTAACTATACATTTACCCCAAAAAATATATAGTTCTAGCTAATAAAACAAATATAAATGTCGGAAAGAGGGATGTAAAATAGATGTAGTTATAAAAAGAGATTGCTGATTGAGATTGGGAACCAAATAGAAATAGCAACAGGGGTTAAGGAGATTTGCCAGTCTCTTCCTTCTTCTTAATAAGATTTAACCAAGAGTCCTTGCTAAGCTCGACGTAATAAATGGGAAGTTAGAGCTCTCTCTTCTCCAATTTGGCCAGCCCGAAACGCCAGCATCTTCTCTCTAGTTCTTCTATTTAGTGGGACTGGTCGGATTGAAGAGCAGAGCTGGTTTGGTCAGGTTGAAGAAGAGGGCTAGGAGAAGATCTTGATCGGCCGAATTGAGCAGACGCTTTGGCCATAATGGCCGGCTCAAATGGCAAATCTTTCAAGATCTCAGATTCAGGACTGAACATCTTACAGGTAGAAGTATACCAAAAAGTTGCATTTGTCTCATAGACCTCCTTCTGGTAGTGGAGAAAATCATTTACCTTATCTTTAAACTAACTTAATTAGTTAAGTAGTGTGGTTCTTAAAATAGGTAGTTCCTAATGCACCCTCTATAATAATATTAGTAATAATAATTGTGATTTAAAATACTAACTTACCCTCTTGTTTAAGATTAATGGCAATCTTTAGGTTATAAGCAAGAATAATTTCATAATACTGTCACTAATATCTGGGATTTTAATGAATCTATGGCGCCATGCTTCCCTAAGTTGGAGAACCTCCTGCCATGCTAGTAGCTCCTTGATGTCTTCCCATTTTCCCCACAGCTCTATAGATATCTGATGAAATGCTGTATTTGGATGGAAAAGGGTGTTGGTGAACTTCTCTTTTAAAGTTAAAGAATCTAAATTAGTGATTTTTGATTCGATAGGATATAAACCCTTCCCTCGGTCTTGTTCGTACCAGAGAAGGTTCAACGCTTTTATATTATAGCCTTGTAAGAGAGACACACTGTGAAAGTCAATGCCCCCCCTCCGCCTGAGGCTGGCGTTATCAGTTAGATATCCAGGGCGCATAGTGAGGGAAGTTTGATTTGCTCTGAAATAGATAAATATAATGAAGGCTAATTGTAGATAGAGAGATTGGATGTATAATATGAGTGTGATTGGGGTATAGCTTTAGTCTTTCCTTTGGAGTTTATATATGAATAGTTAGTGAAGATAGGCTGTGGTTAAATTTAATAGGGCCCCACATAAGGCTCTCTTCAGCACAACCGTTATATACTAGCCTAGTAAATTACTTTTAGTTTTAGTATATAGTCTTTAATTAAGAATTAATTAAGGTATAGGTTTAGATAAGGCAATGGCGTAAATAAGTTTAGGTTAAATTTAATTATAGGGGCTTGTATGAGAGCTCTTAGGGCTTTGACGGAATCCTGACGTGCGGCGGTTGCATAAAATGCCATGCTTCTTGATTGTTCTATCCTTGCTGACTTAGACGGTTTGATGTTTGAGATGTGAATATACTCTTGTTCACTTAATGAAGATCTTGTGGAATAAAGTTTTACATTTCATTGCAGCTACTTAAAGTCTCCCTAAGTTTTTATTACTTTCCTAGGTAGCACGAGTTCTAAGACTGTAGGTTGCGATGCCTATTCCTCTAATTTAAATATAAATTGTAGTTTGCAGATTATAAGAGATAGTCAGTTTCCATATAGCTAAACTAAGAAAACTTGTGTAATTCTATTCTAGTTTATCTAGCAATTAAAATCGGTAAACTGTAAACCAAGTAAATCAAGGACATGTTATTACTAAGAATTGCGTAAAAATTGAGCTGAGCTTAACAAGACAACGGCTAGATATTATATCCCCTATGATATTTTGAGGGAGAGAATATCTCCTAAGTATTTATAGGCTCTCAATTTCAAATACGAACATTTCTACTAGTTCTTGCAAATATTCTTATTATCTAAAGGTCTTCATCACTTGAATAATCCCCATTCGATATATTGAATAGCATTTTATCATCACCCAACGACTCGCCCAATAACGGCTTAAGGGAAATGTCTAATTAAAACATATCTATCAGTTCAGGATTAAGAAGACAACGAATGTATTTTTCCTCTTGCTCCAGCTTAGTCTTAAAATACCCTATCTGCTCATTATGGTGCTCGTTTATCATAGCCTGGTACCACTGTGGTATATTTCTGAACTCCGTATCTGTACAAACGGGTTCCGGGTGCAAAATCTTGAGAAAATATTAGGGAGAAAATACATTGAAATCAAATTTACCTACATGTCTTGTTTCTAGCCTCATTGGTAGAAGTATGGCGACGGTTACATAATCCCTTTTGACTTGGTGCGGGATATTTGAAGGCTGGAGTCCGCGTTCGCATGCTAACCTCACTTGGAGAGCCTCTCCCTATGCTAAATACTCTAGGGCGTGGTCGACTTTTATGAGAAATTCCTTATGTACCCTTGCGTATGCTTGGAGAGGGGATTCTAGAAGGCTGGTAAACCTTGACTGGATGGTGTCGTCCTCCCAGCTGGCGATTATTTCCCGAAAGCTCGAAAAGGCATCTTTCGATTTAATCATTTCTCCATCCCAGACCTGAACTAGGTCGCGCATATATCCATAAGTCCTAGTAATGGTTTCCATAATAATGGTCGCTTTAGTTACTTGGGTAGCAAAAAATTAGGTATGCGTAAAGGATACTGTCTTATATCTTTTATAAAGTGAGAATGGGTGAATGTAAATATCTAATATAACTTGGGTTAATTTTAGCAAGCGAGAATAAACAGTTAGGCCGTAGCCCGCTAAGGCCTGACTGTAGGCTTAATTAAGATACTATTGCCATAAATGAGTAGCGAAACCATAGCACTCGATTGCTTTGTTCTTTTTTCCCTGGCTGGAATGCAAGGGCTAAATTTTTAAACAGAGTTAGTTGGCTGCTAGATAGGGAAGATGGATAAGGTGCCGCTTAAAATATAGTGGACAGCTGCCTGTAACACCAGAGAGCTTATAGGGGTGGTATAAGTTATGCTTAGTACTTCTAAGCGAAATTTTGGCATCCACTTGCCCAATGCGACTGATAAGGTAGATTACCTACCTAAATTGCCCTTGACTAGATTAAACGGTAGCTTAATTTAATTAAATGCGTCGGCCTAGAGAAGAGATTTATAAATATTGTGCGCAATATTATCTCTTCAATTTTCTTCATTTTATTTACATAAGTATTCCTACCACTTGCTAATATAACTTAATTCTTTTGACTGCCCTTAGGATAGCTCAAACCCCAGCTCCCAAGAGCATTATGGATAACTTTAATTTGGCGGATGCCCTGGAGCTTAAAGAAGCATTCCCAGGGAACAAGGTCATGAATAACGCAATGGAAGAGTTTTACTATGCCCGCATCAATCCAGCAAATTACCTTTCGCAAACATTCAAGCACCCAATTACCTTACTCTCTGCTATATTTAATACTAGATATATTATCAGCAGCTCTCAAGCAGTTGAATTTTTTATTCCTAGATCAGCTACAACCACATCCGACTGGGACTTTTATATACCTGGCTATAAAGAGTCAGTCGCAGATATAATTAACGCCCTATCTTATAATAGCATGCGATGGGAGCTTGAAGGGGATGCTATTACGAAAGCACTATTAGAGAAAGGAGAGACTATAGTGAAGACTGGGGTTTTGAGAACACTCTACTCCTGGATCACGAAGCTCGAGCCTGATGCAGCATCTGCGCTAATGAGCGATCCCCTATACGAGGTCCTAATAGCATTTTCCAGGTGTACAGATAAGTCGGCCTCTACTAAGAGCTACTTGATCTTCAAGTCCTCAGATGGTCATGTTCAAGTTAAACCAAACCAATTTAATCAGTTTCCGAATAATTATACAAAAGCTATACCAAGCTATAAAGATCAAGCAGGGCAGCCGTTTAATATAATGCGGGGCACCATCTAAATAAATACCGGTCTGCAGTCGATTTAGCTTATTATTAAATGCTATTATACTGGTATTAAAGGCTGTATAAGCTTTATTAAGGATTTCTATGCCAGCTATATATAATACTTTATTAGCAGATAATATATAAGTTACATATACTTTAAATATACAAGCTCCAAGAAGGCAACTTACTAAAAGCAAAGCTACTTATACCAAACAGAAGCAATAGAGAAGGCTATTATAAAGTATAAAGAAAGAGGCTTTGGATTTTATAATGCAGAGACTAAAAGTATTATCAACCGCTACCTTAAGGACGATAATGCTTTCTTTCTCAACTATAGTAATATATATTAGGATTTTCTACGGCCATCCAACCTTTAATTCTTTAGCTAGTGGCTAGTAGAGCGCTAAGAAAATGTTAATTTTATTATATGGATGGAGTTTAAGGTAGATATTACTACTATATATAGCCCAATGAACATTTGTACGAAGAACCGCCACACGTTTTCCAACGCGGTGGCACTTCCTCTTAAGCGCACACTCCGCCTAATTAATCTGGTGATGAGATAAGAGTCCAGTCAACCGAGGCGCAATTTGCCTGTTAGTTCTGTTGTAAAAACACTAGCTGGCGCTGAGTGGGAAGTCCCTGAGGCTGCGAGATCTAGGGGAGTATATTGCAAGCTTCGCGATGGAACTCCTTGGTCCTGGGCGTTGTGAATTTCAGGCGGTTTAGATAATATACTTATTAGAACCATTAGTTTTTAAATTAATTAATTTTCCCTTTAGCCTGAATATCTAATTGGCTTCTTGTGGTATATTAATAAGTGAATGAAGTTAGGCAGTATCCCCAGGCTTCTCCATGTGAAACTAGAGTTTAAGAGGAATGCCCTGCCCTCACGGATTACTGTGCATTTCCAAGAGGACGAAGAATATATATAAATAATACTAAAATCTTCTAAATCGCACACAAGGCGTACAATACATTAGCTAGAAGCTATAAATAGCCTCATAAGGTTAATGATGCATCTCCTAGCACCTTACAAAAGGTGCCTTTGGAAGCCATTTGCGGCCAAGGCCGGGCCGGTTACATGGACTAAAGGGAGCCCAAAATGCGGGGCAACTTGTAGCTTGATGGAAAAGTCCCAGTGTCATCCGTATACTCTATAGGGTCGGCCGGTATGATCTTGAAACGATCTCAACCTAGGAGTTTCCTAAGTTTCAAACTCAGTCCAACCTCCAAAAGAGCCCTTAACCGCTTGTGGTGGGTGTTGCTGGAGATGCGCTGCTGTCCTGGATGAACTTGCCCAGCATAATACAGGTCCCTGAAAGTGTAAGCAAAATCGACTTTGTCTGAGTTAGGACCTGTGGCACCTCCTGCACACAAAAGGCAGCGAAGCGCAGGGGCACAAGGTACGGTTGTGGTTGGGGTGGTGGTGGAATATTATAGAGAGATATCTCTACGCGAGCTTCCTCTTCTTTGGTCATCTTAACCCGGGGACAGTATTGATCTTGTGGAGTCCACGGTGAAGATTTGTTCAAGAGATTGCTAATCCCGATGTTTCACAATCAACCAAAGCAAGAGGAAGAGGCAGTGGAGCTGTTATTTCGGACTTTGGCAAAACGTACATTTGATATTGGGTGTGGGAAGCGTCACGAGCTTATAATAGATGTCGGACATAAGACTTTGCCTAATACGGCCCGAGTTGACATAAGGGTTCAATTTACAGGGAAATTAGAGATATTGATGAGAGGGTTCAAGCTGTTGTTGTTGCTTGTATGCTTGTATCAGCGAGAATTGTGTCCTTCTGAAGCTCCCGGCTCGGACCCCTCTTTTAGCCCTATGAGACCACCCTAACATTCTGACTCAGTCAACAAAAGAGTACATAGTATCCTTTGATGCCACTTACGCCACACCACGATGGTGGCGCATTGAAAGGGGAGCACGTGATAAAATTGACACATTTTCATGACAAGGCTAAAGCCGCCAATCATATCACTTATTCCATAACCCCCCCCTCCCCGCTCCCCGCCTTCCCACTTTAATGTCCACCGTCCTCGGACGAAAAACAAAAAAGTCTCAGGATATGCTTATGTAGCATAGATGCCATCCTGCCACGGATACGCATCAGGCTAACATGCATGTTAGGAGAACAAAACCAAGCCACAAAGTGAATTGCTGCCTATTACTACCATCGGGCCTACCCCAGTATTAGACTATGCCTGTCGACGAAGATCCAGCAGTCCAAACCCAGTCGCTGGAAGAGTTGGGCGAGATATTGATTAGATTTGAAAATTCGGCAGTCGCTTCCCCATGGAAATATGAAGATTTAGGTGTTTCAACCGTAGATATACATGCAGAGGATGTGAAGGCGGTCAGTCGAGAGCTCAGGAAGGCACTTGCAGATGCAGGCAAGGTAAAGCTGCCACCATATTGGGAAGGCATATGTTAACAGACGTAAAGATTCCGCCTAACGGCAACCGAGTTGGTGCAATCGTTTGTGCAAAAGGCCCTTGTTCCATCAAATTGAAAGACAACTCTCATGTGGTTGTTATTGCTGTGCATGGGACCGGCCAAGGCCCTAGAGTTGCTAAGGTGCCTCTGCTTGCAAGAACAATTACGCATGTGCCTTATGGTTGTATTACTATTGATGATAGAATGACGGTCTACCTTGTTCTCCTTGGCAGTTGACATAGCATGTCTTAACCGCCCATGCCACAATAACCTATCATATCGGTGGTGGCCAGGTATCGAAAGCTATTGATATGATTTGTTTTGTATTAAAGTTTTGCAGTTCTTGGATTTGGTCTATGTTCTCACCAAACCCAAGCGGCTCATCGAAATTCTCCACCACAATGGTCCTAGTATCAACAAAGTTGACTGACGATGCAGAAGCCAATTCAATAGGGTCCACTAAATTACCTTCATCCCGCTCGTCATAATAAGGAACATTCTGCCTTCCATCTTGATTTCCATCGTCCTGTTGCTTGTGCTCTGCTCCTGGTTTCTCTCCAGCGGATACAGTGGATTCGAGCGGGAAGAGGAGGGTGTTGCAATGAGGGCTAGGCGAGTTAGCCCCTTCTTCTTGCGGCGACGGGACCTGCAGTCCTTCTAGCTGAGAGATATCTTTCCTATACTTTTTTCGCGATTGGGGGCAATCATCTTTGGCAAAGTAGTTAGTAGATTGTTACACTGCTTTAGGTGTATTAGACTTACCTGATATCAAACGCTTTCTCCGACGGCCTTTTTAGTTTCGAGGACCTCGAACATAGTGTTTCTCGGTGGGCTTACAGTCCCCCTGGTCCTTGCAATCTGCTGTGATTATCATAAGTAAAACATTTTTGTACGCTTCAATTGTTTCCGTTGACTTTAAGAAGGATACTAGTGCATTGTCTTTTAACGTCTTAATCCACTCAACAACCTGCCTGTTGATCTTGGCTGCTAAAGCATATGCAACAACTGCCCTTGTTCCTCCTGTTCGGAAGATCTTAGCCTCAATAGCGTCCTCATCAAGGCTCTTTGCGAAACCGACAATCGAGATAAGGTGGGTTGGTTGTCGCTTTGGCGGTGACTGAAGAGCACTTCGAAAGTAGTTACTAAGGTGAAGGCGAATGAAATCATGTTCTTCGAGTGGGATCAGAACGAGGCTCCGGAGGAAGGCTTCCTTCGTATTGTCTTGAGCTTTCTGGATGGAAGATGCGATATCAAGAATCTTGCCATTCCAGTCAGCACGAATTTTGGGGAGAGGCATTGCGGATGAGATGTAAGGCAACGGAAAGGCTCTTGGTTGGAAAAGTTAGTGTCTACACCAACCCTTTGCACAAACTCAGTGTTTCCACCAGGTTTTGAACAAGATGCGTGTTTGCACCCTGTTTTTAGGGCAAAGCTGTGTTTGCACCCATTTTTCGGGCAAAACTAGTTTGTGCACCCATATGTGTTTCAGGCTAGTGGTATGATTAGCAGGGGGGGGGGGGCAACACGCCGCCCATGTACTATTGAATTTGAGCTATTGCACCCCCTCCGGCAGTGTGCGAGGCTTGAGAAGCAAAGATACTGATGACTTCTTGTACAGACTGCCTTTAGCGCTTTAGTTAGGTATTCTTATTTGCATGCTCACTTATCTCATTTGCCGTAATAGGACTAGGGAACGCCTCACTCCAATATTTACCAGCAAGTTGGTTCCCACCTGCCGACATTCGGAACCCGCCATATTCTATTAAGTCCTGCAAGGCAGCCGGTTGCCTTGTCATGTTTGACCTGAGGGATCTTGCTCATCTTCATCAACATGGCTGAGCCACACGACGACATTCTCGTGAGTTGCTTGCTGTTTGAATGGGAATATGGAACTAATACATATCAGGTGCCTGAGACAAGAGAGGACAGCGAGGTGTGTTCTCAGCTCCTCCTGCCCACGAGACGCCACCCATTGACTGTCCCTATAACCTAGACCGACGATGACTCCCTTTTTGACGAGGTACGATTGCATTATCACTCAAGAGCGTTCACGAGCGAGGTTGGCTAACATACGTTCGGCAGGACCATGCATCCTCCACAGATAGTTTAACCAGCTCTATTTGCAGACACCGACAGGAAAACGGAAGAACATACCACAAATACCATAATGGAAGTAAGTAACCAAGTACTAGGAGTCTCTCTACTATCTGGCTATGGTAATACTAAAGGAATATAGAATATAATCTTCCCAACGACGAACTCGAGCGAGAGAGACTTGGTCTGTTTTCCCAAAGTCAGACTAATTCGGGGATGTATATAAACTAAGGGGTGCCCTGGTCGCTTTCCTGAGGGTTGCTCAAGCTAGCAGGGATGAGCGAAA
>CAKNEU010000282.1:0-27788 GCA_930272665.1 Mariannaea elegans | reverse complement strand
ACAGACCTTTTTCCAACAGATAGATAGAAAATCAAGAGCTTCTATGATCCAATTCCTCCCCTCATTGAATGTGACAGGATACTTCAGTGGACCTACCCTATAGCAGCAGTATGCCGTTAGCTCTTCTCGGATTTTCAGCTACCAGTGTGTTCCCTTCCACTAAACGGACTTTATGATCGCAACCAGGAGCCATTGTAAGGAAACCTACGATACGCCCATATTTTGCGTCGATTTGGTGGTTACCTTCACGGTCAACCCAGTCGAGCGGGGGGAGACCACTCCGAGTCTCGTGTGAGACTGCTCTCCCGACTTTCAACTCCGAAGATACCCCATCCTTACGATTAACGCCTTTATTCGGTTTCAAATGTGCTATCGGCAATTCTTTCCTTCGATTTGATTGGTGTTCTCCCAATGATGCCAGTTCCGGTGTACGTCCACGTGTTGCATGAGTGTTGAGGCATTGCCGCCTAATCTATCAATTTTTGATGGGATATACCTCGAGTTGCCTTGAGTGTGTTCGCCAATTCGGCTTCCTACTCGTCAATTGTGTATCGCAATCTTCTCCTGTGTCTCCCGATTATCTAAATCCTTCACTTGGAACCATTGACACAATTCGGCCGCGGCGTGTTTCATGAAGACCACCTCTTCACTTCTGTATCCAGCTCGTCTTTCCCTGCGCAGTGGGAAGGTTATCTTCAAGGCAAGATAGGATTCGCAATGGTGCGCAACACTTGGGATGACCAGCACCCACAGATCTTTGGGCAAGTCCTTTACAATACATCGCGCTGCAGGATCTCATCTGACGTGCAGGATGGGATTCGGCCGAAATCGTGTCAGATCGGATCCGATATCGTGCATAATCGGATCTGAGACATACATGCATGATCGCATCTCTTGTTATGCAGGATCAACACCACGGATTGCATCTGACCTCGGATCTGTTGTCTTACATGATGGCATCTGACATTGTGCAGCATACCCGCGCGAGGAAAAAAAGTCGCTCCAGGTTGCGTCGTACCTACTTCCCTTCCCTGTCCCACTTTTAGGCCCCACTACACAAATGCGCGTTCGAGTTACACAAATGCACGTTCGGGTTACACAAATGCACGTTCGGGTTACACAAATGCATGTTCGGGCTCCACAACATGCGCCCGATTGGAGGAAAAAAAAAGGGCTACTGCAAGTTGTGCGGGCGCCTCTTTCCCCATCCCGCACGCTGTAACTCAGCTGTATCAGCACCCACTTTCTTTTTCTCTCGTCCCCTCTCCCACAACCTTCACCAAAGCCATTGTCCCAGGACTTCTCCACTGCCACCAGCGCTATCTGTTCCAATTTCGAGGTGTCGCATATCTTCTCCAACCATGGTCTATACCTTGAATGGGTTCTGCTCACTTCTGGATAACGACACAGTTACGTCGACGACAATCTCTGCCAGGAGGGATTCGCACAAAACACAGCCTGATTGGCAGACTACCGTCCAGATGCTCGGCGGGTAGTATGAAAGTTGTATTCTGTCTTTAATACACAACGCGGACGCGACACCGTCGCACAGATCACTTACATCACATGGGGACAGCAGGCATGGTATTTGGACGCACGAACATTGTGACCTACCTGGATACGCTGGTTGGCGATGGCTGGGGGATTCCTGAGATGATGGCTGCCCTGCAACGCCAGCAGCAGAGTTCTTCCCAGGCACATGTGACCCGACCGAGCGGTGCATCTTCTACGTCTTTGGCCATGGCAGCGCGGCATGATCATCGACGAGAACAGAGTGCATTGGGTACCCCGACATGGGCATAGTGTAGTCTGATCCGAGAAGCTTCTCCAGTTGGAGCACCGTGCCATAGCACACGCTGAGCCCTGGTACACAGTATGGTCGTCTACTGTATCGAGCAGAAACACAGGGATGAATGTCGTCGGTTCATGTCCCATGATCATCAGAGACAGCTTTCTCGAGGGCAAACCTGTCTCAATTGCACGAATGCACGAATGCACGGCGACAACGCTGACGCAGTTGCATTTTCTCACCAAGTAGGAATGCCACGCGTATCGCTACCAACACCCCGAGACCTTTTCTCTAACCACCAACATGGCGTCAGTTCAATCTCCCAAGTCCATGCCTGCAAAGCAACTCCGTCCCCTCCACGGCTTCATTTGACGCATAACTCTCAGGCACTTCGAGCTTGAAGAAGCAACGTCCCAGGTTCCCTCTGAGGATCGCATCCAAGATCACATCTGTTAATCTTGATCACACAATATTTTCTCGAGTCCACTTGCCAACTGAACCTTGCAGTTTCGTGCTGTTGCTGACGATGACTGACCGACCTGTTCTACAGGACGGCATGTACTATTCATGCAAGATCGGATTGGACGTGCAAGATCTGAGACATCTGATATCATGCATGATCGCATCGGACGTGCAGAATCTGAGACATCGAGCAGCATCGGACCTAACATCCAGAATCTAAGACATCTGGTTATCGTGCATGATCGCATCTGATATCATGAAGCTGCGAGACGAGTCTCGTCACCCGAATCAACAATGGTCAGAATGGGAAGTTGCGGCGAACATCTGAGACATCTGAGACATCGTGCGGGATCACATCTGACATTATGCATGACCGCATCTGACGTGCAGTAGAGGAGGGTGATGGGGAGAATATGGATCCGCTCCCGTACCACTCATTCGGTCAACTCTCTCGGCACCTTCACCACCATACGGCAATCCCTTGTCTGTCTTACAGCATGCATCCGCAGCACCCGCAACACCCACAGGATGCAGCACTAATACGAGTTTTTAGTATGGCACTCCTGTTGATCTACCATCTGTCCCGCTCACCCCTGTTACCTCTATTAATCTCATCTTCCCGATCTGCGCGATCCGCGCGCGATAGCCTCTTCAACGAGTTGACTAATTATCAAGCTGAGTGCCCCAAGCTATCTCGGCAAGAAGGAGGTGAACAACATAAACCGCATAATTTCTATTCTTTGAACCTATCTTCATCCCGGAATGATGGTGGTCCCACAGACTCCTATGGTACGGCTGAAGGGCATCATGCTGTATTGGCACACCTACGAAAGTACTTTCCAGCTCGCCCTCGCCCTCAATGATGCTAGTACATCCAACTAGGTCATTTTCACATCTTTGCCACCAGATGAACTCAAGTTAACATAGTATCACCTAGGTGCAACACCAATTATGGCAGCCCACATTATTCTCAGCATTAATCTGCAAACCACTTGCTCACAACATAACACCATCATGTTCAGCCGGATCCAGAACTTCGACCAGGATGATGTGCAATATCTCAGCTCACGATCTGTCTCTCAGTTAAGGAGAGATAGCAGCGAATCTACTACTACTTTGAGGACTAGCCTATCAGATACCGCAGAGCGAATTCCCGACGAGGTAATCGATCTCACTGCCGATCTCGGCAGTGTAGGTCATAGATTGATTCGTCAATATTATCATCATGATCAACGCTATAGTTGGCCCGACGGTCTAGGTATTGTTCCGTCTGACAGACAATAAAGCTGGCAAGGCTGACAACGATGCCAAAGACCCCCTCGCAGTCTCACGTGACCACAACAAAGGAAAAAGACAATCCCGACCCCGAGCCCGCATCTGCTAGCAATAGCTTCGTCTCGCAGACCTATACCACAGAGGCTGCGATCTCTAGTGACTGTTGGCTGTGGGACTCAGGAAGCGATTTACTATTACCGTCTGCACGAATGCACACCCGCGCGACCTGCCCCATCTGCACGATGCCGTTCTGTACGATCTGTACAGCTGTGCGATCTGAAACATTTGCGAGATACCATCCGCACGATCCGCGCCTTCGCCTAATCTGCACATCTGCGCGATATCAGACGTACATGAGCTATGTCGCCCACAAGTCATATCGCCCACGAGTTCTGCCGCCTACGAGTTCTGCCGCCTACGAGTCCTGCTGCCCACGAGTCCTGCTGCCCACGAGTCCTGCTGCCCACGAGTCCTGCCGCTTACGAGTCCTGCCACCTACGAGCCCTGCTGCCCACGGTCCTGTCGCCCAGGAGTCCTGCCGCCCACGGTCCTGTCGCCCACGAGTCATGCCGCCCACGAGTCATGCCGCCCACGAGTCATGCCGCCCACGAGTCATGCCGCCCACGAGTCATGTCGCCTACGAGTCCTGTCGTCTACGAGTCATGTCGCCCACGAGTCCTGTCGTTCACGAGTCATGTCGCCTACGAGTCCTGCCGTCCACAGCTCAACAAACGACTAGATGCAACCCACGTGATCTGCACGACCTACGAGTCCTGTCGTCCACAGCTCAACACAACGACCAGATGCAATCCACGTGATCTACACGACCAATACAAGATGCTACCCACGTGGCCTACGCATTGTCGGACACGTGAGTTGTGGCGTCCTTTGCTTCTGCTGAGGACGTTCTGTTCGGCAAGCGCCTCCACCACGGCCCGAGTTGAAATCAGGACAGGGAAAATAGAGATATTGATGAGGGGATCAAAGCTCCCTTGTTGCTTGTATCTCCTTGAGGGGATTCCTGCGCTGACCCCTCTTTCTTAGTCACGTTGGCCAGATCCTGCCTACTCATCCAACAACATTTGCGATTCGAGACATTTGCACGATCTGCACATTTGCGCGTGTGCACATTTGCGCGATACCATCTGCACGATCTGCACATTTGCGCGTGTGCACACTTTGCGCGATACCATCTGCATGATCTGCACATCTGCCCGACCACCTACCCGACCTGCACATCTGCGTAATCTGGACTTCTGTGTGATCCCAGATATTTGATCCGAAACAACTGCGTGATCGAGATATTTGCACGATCCGCACTCTTGCTCAATCTGCACATTCGACTGATCTGCGCATTTGCGCGATCTGCGACGTGCACGTGATCTACATATTTGCGCGGTCTGATCTGTACACTTACGCGACACCATTTGTGCGATCCGAGACATGTGCACACTTGCGCAATACCATCTGCATGATCTGCACATTTGTCCCATCATCTACTGGATCTGCATATCTTCTGTGCGATCCGAGACATTTGGTCCGGAGCATCTGTGTGATCCGAGACGTGCACGTGATCTGCACATTTGTGATCCGAGATATTTTCACGATCCGCACTTTTGCCCAATCTGCACATCTGCGCGACCCGAGACGTGCACGTGATCTGCACATTTGTGATCCGAGACGTTTTCACGATCCGCACTTTTGCCCAATCTGCACATCTGCGCGACCCGAGACGTGCACGTGATCTGCACATTTGTCAGATGAGTCAGCAGGTTTGGGCGGTCTCGTCATAGATGTCGATAAATGAGGGGTTCGAGCCGAACCCTCCGGCTCGAACCCTGACACCTACAAGCAACAAGAACAGCTTGAAGCAAGGAAGCTTTGAATCAATTGAACATCTTTGAAGCCCCTTATCAATATATCTAATTTATCTGTGAATTGATCTCTTATGTCAACTCGGGCCGTAACACTCGAACAGTCACGTGTCCGACAACATTTGTGATCCGAGACGTTTTCACGATCCGCACTCTTGCCCAATCTGCACATCTGCGCGATCCGAGATGTGCACTTGATCTGCACATTTGTGATCCGAGACATTTACGCGATATCTGCACGATCTGCACATTTGATCTAAAACATTTGTGCAATCCGAAATTTGTGCGGTGCCATCTGCATGATCTGCACATTTGCCCAATGCACATCTGCGCGATCCGAGATATGCACGTGATCGCACGTGATCATCTCACTGAACAGAATTGCAGCTGGCTTTGAGTAAACTTAGAGTGCATTGGCTAATTATTAAGCAGGAGCTCGTTAGGATAGGACTTTATAGTACGTGGGGCAGATTCTGCGCGCGTTCTGCCCGGAGATCTGACCTCTTCTCCCGAGAGAGCCTACAGCTTGGTACTCTGGCGTTTGGTACTGGTCCAAGACATTTGCGCCATGTAACCTGCACGTTTACGCGATACCAGCTGCACGATCTGCACATTTGATCCGAAACATCTGTACGATCCGAGACATGTGCACATTTGCGCGATACCGTCTGCATGATCTCCACAATTGCCCGATCATCTACCCGATCTGCTGCGACAATTGAGTAACTCTTCAAGTCCTGCTGCGAGCAGTTCCGACAGCGAATCCTCCCGGGCTTTGAAAACGATGATAGGGAATGGGCCATCAGCTTTGAGATACTGCAGGAATGGACTGGTTGTTGCCAATATTGCGCAGCCCTTTGCTGCCAGGCGAATCCCTGACTAAAATCTTTGGGTAGAAACACCAAGCGATGACAGACGCCGAAACCACATCATTGTCGCTTTTTAGGTTGGCGCGGCTGGGCATCTCGTAGAATTGCACCTCTGCGTGGTCTGCGCATTCAACCGATCTGCACTTTTGTGCGATCCGAGACATTTCGATCCGAAACATTTGCACGATCCGCATTTAGCGGATCTGCACATCTGCGCGATCCGAGACATCTGCGCGATCCGAGACATCTGCGCGATCCGAGATCGCTATCGACCGATTAATCGCAAGGGCTTTAGTTCGCTGCCCATTTCTCGACGGACAAACTGAATCACATACACCACCGTACCCAGATTAGGATCGGGCACAATGTAGGGGCACACCCTCCTATGGACCTAGTAACGGATCAAGACTACCCTCAAGATCTACGGGTATGTACTGGCTCCCTTCAAGAGACCCTCGCAGCTCGCTCCCCGATCAAGAAGAGAAGAGCAAGAAGAAGACTCCATGAATGTCTACTTCCTTGGCTAACAATAGGAAGTGCAAATAGGATCCTCTAGCAGTTGTGAGGTCTACAGGGAGCCAACACCGAGATTGTGAGAAACCACCTATAACTACAAGTCCCGTACCGAAGGAGTAATGGGCGTCCTAATTCTCAATTTGGTCCAAGCTATCGACTCAGGGTACGCACTCTAACCGGGTTGCTCGGATTTTAAGCGAGGGCGAGGGTGAGAGCGAATTCAGCTCCAATTTCACCACGCCAGAAGAGAAACAGATGTTCGGGTTCACGAAGACGGCAGCGGCCGAGCCAGTCGAGACTGGGCTCAACAACCGAGATTACGAAGAAAATGGTCAGGTGTGCACTGGAGGAGTCTGTCTTCCAAGTATTCTGTCTTCCTACGCGACGGAATACCAATGTCAAAACTCAGAAGTTTGTAGACTTAACTTAGCGTCTGCATTCCTCGGAACTCAGTGACGTGTTCTACCAACGATCAATACATGCGTCTCAGATCTATGCCTTCTCAGTTCTATCAGCGAATGCTCAGCCAACGGCGACTGTAATACAGGCCAGACTTGTGTGGCAGGAGTCTGTCCTCCCGAGCTGCACGACCGATGCAAGCGGTGCAGCTAATGAGGTTTGCAGGCTTGGGTTATGTGTGCCGAAGATCCTTATTTCTTGCACTTCAGATACCGCTTGTGAACCGATCAATCCTATTACCGCCGCATCTGTATCCCTGAATTGTTGCCAGCCTGTCAGTCAAATTCTAACTGCGGTACCGGTGAAAAGTGCAAATCTGTCGTTTGCTTTTTTTCATCACTTACAACTTGCGATTCGTCAACTCGATGCTACCAGCGCGAGACATGTACGGGCGGAGTCTGTATATCTCAGATCTACCGTCATTTGCGCCGCGAAAAGCAGGCGCTCGCCAATTTTATGTCCATCGCTAAGCCCTCACCTCTGCGCGACGATGCCCGCATTCAATGCAAGTACTTTTCCTCCTGCGGTGGGTGTCAATGCTAGATGATCGATTATCCTAAGCAACTTCGCCTCAAGAAGCGCATCCTCGAAAAGGCTCACCAAAACTTCTCCAGTCTCAACCCTACGCTCGTTCCCGTCATCTAGGATACCATTAGCAGTCCCCTCCAATATGATTCTCGCACCAAGCTTACTCCGCACTTTGACGGCCCTCCTGGTTTCCGCCCTAGTAAGCGCGGCAAGAATCCTAATGTTACCTTTGAGTTCTACCCGGATATTGGCTTCATGCAAAAGGGCCGCCGCAAGGTCCTCGATATTGAGGACTGCCCCATAGGTACTAACGCTGTACGTCTCGGGATGGAGCGCGAAAGACGGTCCATCGCACACCCTCAAGGGCTCCCAAGAATGTCTCGTCTGAGGGGGCCAGTTGGGTCGTTCCACAATTCGGCAATGGGATGTCGTCCAACGGGACTCAATAGTTTGCCAATTGGATAATTATCCTGTCGGAAGGCCCAGGGTTATGCTTTTAGTCTGCGAATTCGCGCTGCATACGCTCTAATTGACATTCTACGCCTTGGATATCAACGAGATCGTTGGTCTTCCCATACCGACGAGTCTAACCACTTTGTCACATTACTCATCTCGGTTGAGAAAGATTCCATGTCATGGGCTCAAGGCCACGCTGTTGTGACACGATGTCACCAGATCCTACAGCAAAACCGCATCTCCGATGTCCATTCTGAGATGAAAGAAGCACGCATCTTTTACCTTACCTCTCCGTCCACTGCGCCCCCAACCGCCCCGAAATTACTACAGTCAGAGATTGTTGAGCCTGTCCATATTAACAGTCTCTTCTCGGAGTATCTTGGGCACTCTATTGCCTCCTTTGACCGGCCCACCCGTCAAGGCACAAAATGCCTTTACTTACGTTAAAGAGATACAGGACAAGTACTGGCTTTAACTTGCCAACACGTTATTTTTGATGAAACGGCCCCTAACGAGGACTGCAAGTACGACGAGTCAAACATCAATCAAATCCAGAATAACAATCCTGCAGCCTGGCGATAGTACTCTTAGCGAGAAGAAAACCAGTATTTCCATTGATATTAGGGCTACTCGATTAGGCTTTCAACAAGCGTTGCAGACGCTCAAAGATCTCGATGTACCGGCTACCTGTATCGTTGGACATGTGCTGTTCTCGCCAAAATTTAGCTCCGGCATTACTGGTACACTAGGTTCGAGCGCACATCGGCTCAGAGACTGGGCGCTGATTGAGTTACACCCAGGGAAGCACACTTCTCCCTTGGAAAAGTCGAAAACCGGGTGACCGTTGCAACAAATTCAAGAGAGATGATGACTACTGCGGTGTCTGCGGAGTATGCCATGATCAATATCGCTATCTGGGCCGATGGCCGCACCGACACGACCCACACGGTGCCCCTCCAAGGAACAATCTCGGAGGCAGAAATGAAGAGGCTAGTCGTGAGGCTCGTTCGCTAGATAAGCCAGCTATCATGGTTGCAAAGCACGGAAGGGGTACCGGATTCACCATTGGCCTCGACAACCATGTCGTTTCACTCAAACGAGAGCCCGTGGGCGATCTCCAATTCTTGTCTGAGGAGTGGTGTATCTTGGGTCAGAAGAGAAATAGGCAAGGCCGAAGGGAAGACTTTTCTGATGGCGGCGACTCTGGATCTAGGACCATCTTAGGGCCGCCCTAGGACCACCCTAGGACTACCCTCCCACTCCTACCCCGCCCGCAACCGCATCTACTCCTGCCATCGCCCATGGGACATCAGTGCACCTGGGCAGACCGCGCCGATCTCAGCAGATCACAAGCATTCAGTTTGGAGACTTGCCACCATTCCAGGCTATCGCGTCTCGCGTTTTGCTCAATATCCCATTCTGCCACCTCAGGAGAGCGCTGGAATCGACTGGCTCGAATAGTGGCAACGGACGGACCAACATTGAGTTCCGATACCATGTCATCAGAGAGGTTGTGCATCGACATCCGATCATTGTGCAGCATCACAGAGACTGTTTCATCTTCCTTTCCATGGCCCAAACCCGACACGCCGCCAAACTGTGGACCCCAACCAGAGGTCCAGTCCCCGGGACAGTTGCAACACGATGTTCATAAATGTTTTTTTTTGTTCATTTCGCTGATAAGGTCTTCCCCGCCAGTCCTGGAGTGTCCGGCAGATCCCTGAAAGGTTCGGATCGGGGCCCATGTTAGTTTCATCGTAATCGTTGCCTTCGCATTGGACTACTGGTCACGCATTCCAACGCTCCCTAAAGTGTGACAGGGGAGTTCTTGCGGTATGCCACCTGTTATTACACCATATGCAGCATGCGCCTGTTATCACACAATATGCATGAAACATGCACCTGTTATCACACGATATGCAGCATGCACCTGTTATCACACAATATGCAGCGTGCGCCTGTTATCACACAATATGCAACATGCACCTATCATCACACAACATACATGCAGCATGCACTTGTTATCACACAACCCGCCGCATGCGCCTGTTATCACACAATATTCAGCCCGCACCTGTTATTGCAAAACCTGCAGCACAACGCAACATTGATGGCAACGCGTGAGGACTGAATAAAGTTACAGAGATCAATCATCCAAAAGCTGAGTCTCTAGGCCCGTCTCGAACGCAGTCCAAGAGCCACCCCATTTATCATCTTGCGCACTAAAGTTCGCCACTGCATTTGGGGGACGGCGTCGGCGCGAAGCCGGGATGCCGATCCCGCAACACTCTTCCGTCCGCCTCCACCCGGCGCGGCGCCTCCGCCTCCTCCGCCGTCAAGCTCACTTCCTGGTGTAGGAAGCTACGGTGTGGTACGTCAAAATGATTCTCTTTAAGATGTATGCGGGAAATTACGTGGTACTGACGGTTTCGCGCACAGGTTCCTCTCCCACCGGGGCTCGGGGCGCCTGAATCGCACCTGGTGCGGCGATGGAGATCGGTCGGCACACTCACACCTCAGGGCACCTCTGAGGATTTGAAGAGCATGGTCTCAACCATGACTTCAATGGTGCCTACCAACGTGTGGCAATCTCCACCTCCTAAACTGACGACTGCGCGATGTCGCAGGCATGAGGGTCGGGCGGCAAACCCACGCCTCAGAGCACCTCCGAGGATTTGAAGAGCACGGTCTCAACTATGACTTTAATGGTGTCTACCGACGTGCGGCAATCGCGAACTTCGGTAACACTAGAGACACAGGCCAATTTGTTCCCGCATACATCAAGGCCCGACTGGCAGAATGCGTTGTATATTACAGTCTACTGGTCAGAAGGATTCAGCAGACCGTCTCGAGCTGCATTCCATTAAGTATTGTTGGCTGAGCAGCTTAATATTTGCTCTTGTCCTGAGTCCAATGTCGGATCCGACCCTACACGATTTCGGCCGAATCCGATTCTGCAACGGTGTCTCAGATGCGATCCCCTGCACCATGTCTTAGATCCGAGCTCGCGGCTTACTCTAGTTGTTTAGTGTGCCTAGTGCGGGATCGGATCTGAAACTACGCGAACTTAATCGTTGCTTACACCACTTACAGCTTCGAGCGTACGTCTGTCCATCCGATGCTGCCTTTCCTCCTAGGAAGGAATCACATGCATCTTTCTTCGTGTGGGGTGTGGGTTGGCAAACAGAGGATTGGAGAATAAGAAAAAGGTTGGGTACTGGCTGGGCGATGCTGGGCGATGCCGGGTAATCTCTCCATTTCCCTTGCTCAGATATATCCCTCTTTATTCTCCGAACTCTTTGCAAGCGGTCTTCGATGTCCATCCTTTTGCGCGCCCAGGCGGTGTTGCAACCGATGACGGCAACCAGGAACCCTTCGCTGCCCAGTTTAATAATGACCGCCTCCTCCGGAAATACAACTTTCTTGATCTCACTTGTTGTTAGGGCTTGTTGGAGAGTTGCTGCACGCTCTGTGAGCAGCCGTTTAAGAAGTTTCCTCCCTGGTTTGTGCCTCCTTCTCGTCTTTACAGATTCCCCCGATCTCCTTCCTGTTGGCCCAATGGTATTGGAACTACATCGCCTGGCAGAACTCACGAGACCAAGAAGACCGAGACGAGGATGATGTGGTTGCCGTGCCTTCGCCAAGTGCTCTCGGGCGCCGACGCATTTCTCGTGCCCTTCAAGTTTGCTACATCTGCCTAGCAAGTGATGTAGGACTTTGTGGAAAACCTATTGCGTGCTTGCAGTGGGGATAGAAACTCTACTACAATCCTTATGCTCCAGGAGATGGCATCACTCCGCAAGTCAATGGCTATCCTTATCTAGCTTTAGGTAGGTGTCTATTCGGCAAGTGGTCGGTTTGTATTAATTCTTTTCCTTTAGGGTCGATTGGCTTCCTCCGATCGGGTTGCCCTCGTCCATCAATTCAAGGCAGCCCAGCCTTTGTATATCCGGGATGACAGCATTGCCCAATACCTCTTGCGGGCGCTCGTTCGCCTAGGGTCTGCTGAGTTTTGTCCCGACCGCAACGCTACCACAGAGGGAAGTTTGGAGTCTGACAAGACTCAGATGCCTGCCCGAATCGTCTGCGCTCTTCGTGCCAATGCGGGCAACCCTGCTCCCAAATGTCCTGTGGTCTTTGTGGGCGTGGCTCCCGTTCGTCTGGGTCCTGACGGCGTACGCACGCCGCGTCGCCGTACCTTTGTTCGATCCCTCTCGTCTACGCCTGCTGCCGAGGCGGGAGATGTCGTGTCGTCTCCCGAGTCCCCCACTGGGCGTCTGTCCCGCACCCGTTCGGCGCTGACCGTCCCTGCTGACCGTGCTACTACATCTATTGCACGCCCTGCCCTGGTCGTGTAAAGAAATGTATCTTACTGTCCTCGACACACCCAGCACATTCTGTCGAGGTTCATGGGTCTAATCCTATGTACGATCGAGGACACCATCGATGCCGTGTACTCGGGTCTTTGCCTGTGCATTGTGATGTGCCTGTTGCTGTATTTGCTCCAGATGGCGTTTCTGATTCTCACCATGGACATTGACGGATTCGACAGCAGCACCGTCTCCATTATCATAGACTTGTTCGTGATGAGATTCGACAACGCGATTGATGTTATGGGGTCACTCATGTGGGCTACAACGGACACCGTCACGTCCGGGACCTCGAGAAAGTTTGCGACGTCGGTCGGATCGGCATCGCCATTCATCATCACCACAATCCTTCTGCCGCTGTTGATCGATCTGACCGTGTTGATATCCGTGTACCAGTCTGTCGACACGTGCGGGAATATAGACGGGTTGTCGTTCAAAACCCTTAACATGATGGTGTTAAGGTCATGATTGACGAATAGGTGAAGACGTACGTCCCTACCCATGAAGATCGTTCTGCTCATCAAGTCAACCATCAACTTGGTCAGTGCCAGATGTCTGCCCGAGGTCATATTGGTGCATATCAAGTCCGTTCCACCAACCTCGCCGTTGGAGTAGGCTATCGCCGTGTCGATTATGCACATTATATCGCACAATGCGGTAGAGATTACCTCGTTCACTCTCATGCTTACCCTGGTACTGGCGTCACCGACGAAATTCATAGCGATCTGCTCGACCGCCGTCAGTATCTCGCTGCAGTTGCTGGGTGGTCTCTCACAGCCGTTAACGTTCGTGGGTCTGACGGCGGTGTGATGGTAGGATGTACTCCATGATGAAGATGGTCTCTCGTCGCGAATTTGTTCGGCTCTCCGTTCGCGATCGATGAGGTGATGAGATCCCTGAACCACTTGACCTTCGAGTAGATGGTCCTGACATTGTAGCTGCGTGCGTGTACGCCAGTCACAGATCTGACCCTGCACATTGGATCCGATCATGCACGATGTCGATCCTATCATGCACGATGTCGATCCTATCATGCACGATGTCGATCCGATCCTGCATAATGTCGATTCGAGCATGAAGTCTTAGATCTGATCCTACACGATGTTATATCCGATGTTATATCCAGTCCCGCGCGACGTTAGATCCGATACTGCAAGATGTTATATCCGGTGTTATATCCGAACCTAAACAGCATTAGAAAAATGCCTCGGATGTCTCAGATGCAATCCTGCACGTCTCAGATCCTGGTCGACGTCGGATCCGATCCTCACATTTTCGGCCGAATCTAATCCTGCACGATGCCTCAGATGTCTCAGATGCTGCACATCAGATCCGATCCTGCACGACCTGATCCTGCATGATGCCTCAGGTGTCTCAGATGCAATCCTGCATAATGTCTCAGATCCATCGGATCCGATCGGACACAATTTCGGCCGAATCCAATCCTCTAATCCTCCAGAAGCGCGACACCAACGCCCAACCGCTCAGCGATGCGAACACCTACGCGACAGGGCCAGACGAAGTCCACCATCATCCGGAAAAGCACAACGAAACGCTCAATATGTCGGCGCTGTATTTGCGCGAAACCGAAACTGTCTCGATCCAGCCAGCCGCGGTCGGCTCAGAGAGCTCAAGACCGTGAGGCCCTGTCGCACCTGGTATTTTAACAATTATTGGTGTCGCTCTAATACGTGCGCTAAGTACGAGCATGATGACAAGTTGGACGAGAGAGACTTGGAGATTTTGGATTACCCCGTGAAAGAGAGTTCAGTGTGAGCAAGGCATATTGAGATCCTACGTATTTTTACGGATATCTCTGCCCTCATCCCATCCGAGTGGTCGGATGACTACTCCTGCGAATTCAGCTCAGAGATGCAGGTGTCAGATATAGTCCCAGTTTAGCATGAATAAGGCTTCAATGGGAGGGCCCTCCATTCTCTAGATTAGTAGACCAAGGACAACTGCAGAATGGTATACAAGACCGTGAAGACGGTGGCATACGTCGTGAAGAACAAGGACATCTCACTAGAGAGCGATGGTGTTCGGTACTGCTCCGAGGACTTCAATGAGCACATCTACTTGGACGAGACCGAGTACGAGGCTCCGATCTAGCCACCATCATCATAGTCACCATCGACAAGCTGAAGACGTTCTCCAACGTGCCGGTGTACTTGGGCGAGAGGGAGACGACCGCCGCCACTTCTATATCGATCAGTCCCGTCAAGTTAGACGAGTTAATTGTCATGTACGACAAGATCGACGCGTTCGTTCACACGATCTGGCGCAAATTACCCAATCCGCTCGACTGCGAGCCAGTGTTTGTGGTCATATGGATGATGGCGTCCAACGATTACGACGTCAACCACCTGACCCTGTCGTGGGAGGGCTCCTCGGCCAACACATTCGTCCATTTGTGGTCGACCATAGACAGACTCAAGGAGCACATCGACTCCGTGACTAGCTACTGGCTGTTCGGCTCGAAGGGGCCGGTGGGCTATGCCTGGTACACGAATATGCCTGGGGCCGCGGACGTGTACTTGTGCAGAAAGGAGATCATAAAGCCGCCGCATATAGAGGTTTTATCCACGGAAATGGCCACAGCTACGGTCACCGACATGAACAATGACTATGAGTCATTCTACGATTTCAGGATGTTGCTGATGAAGAAGAAGAAGCCGCCTGTCATCGACGTCTCGGCGATGATGATGACGAACACAATGGACACCATGACCACCAAGACGAACAACTAGAGTCGGTGGTTCCCGACCAAAAACCTCAGCCGACCGGGCCGACCAATAGGCCGCTGATCAAATCTCTGCCCCTATGCAGGTTCTTGTTGTCGAATAAGTCGGTGTTTCTCATTGTCGCCATCATCTTGTTTATGGTCGTAACCTCGGTGTCGCCGGCCAGCCTGTGCTTGATGTAGGTCTTGAGTAACTCCTTCTTCAGCCATGAGCAGAAAGTCTCGAATCCGGTCGGTGGCATACCCACTTTGGTGCCGGCGGGTATGGCGTAGGTCCCCCCCTTGGGCGCCTCAACCTAGAGATTGGATGCATCATGACGTCCGGAACCATCTTAGCGGCCGTGGTTATACTCTCTATGACCGACAGGCACGAATTCCTGTCCGGGGTGGCCCTCAAGCTCAACCAGGTGTAGCTAGTCGGAACGTCATTCTTGGAGTCTCGCTTGAACAGATTCTAGAGTAGTGCTACTTCATGGCTCTGAACAGCTGGCAGCTCGGCGAACTTGGCCCTGTGGTACAGGTCGCCCACGATCCTGGTGTAGGTCTTCATTATGACGGTCTCGTCGACGATGTACCCCGTCTCACTGGTGGTCTGGATATACTTGCTCGTACAGGAGATCATCAGGGAGGCGAACAATGTGCCTCAGAGGTTTAGCTTGTTGCCGTAACCCCTGCTAGATATAGCCGAGTTGTTCTTGAACGCCATCGGTTTCGAGACCGAGAATGCAGCCGTGTTGGCCGTCCTGTCCATGTCGCAGGTTTTGGCCCTGCTCGATAACTCGCTTCTGGTCCTGTTCACGTTGCTGAACGACTCCGTGTCATCATCTCTGACCAAGTCGGTGGTCCTGCGTCTGATCATCGGTGAGGTGGTGTGCCTCATGGCGTACGGCTTGGGCATGGTGGCGACCGTGCTAGGCCTCTCATCCAAAGCGTTCGGCTTCATCCTCTCGATCTCGACCTTGAATCCGACTATCTTCTTGTCCATGGCCTCGATGGTGATCTTAATCGGCATGACGGCCTCCTTCGGGTATGATATCTCGTCATTGTTCGTGTACGTGTGGTTCTGCTCCTCACCATAACCTTTGTGGGCCGTCCCGTCGTCGGTGACCCTGAGGCCGATAATCTGGTCGATCAAGCCGTCGTCTGACATGATGTTGTCGTGTTGTTGGAACTCGTGGTCCATGTTGTGTTCTCCGTCCGACCATCTAGATGTAGACGATGGCGACCAGCCAGATCAGCATAGCGCCCCCTTAAGAGGTACGAGATCATCACCATCATCATTGCCACGGATCACCATGGTCGGGGACAAGACGGTGAGCAACTCGGCTCGGACAGGGCCATGGCCTCTAGGGTGTCCAGAGTTAGAGCCACCCTGAGGACCAGCCTCGACGACTCGTGGATGCCGCCGCCTAGCGTCACCAACACCAACGACTTCAAGTTCGTCAACCGCATCAAACCCGGGTGCGCCAACCTACCAGCGTTCTCTGAGTACAACGCCACTACGCTGAGGGCCGGCTACAGTACCTGTACCTCCCACACTGATACAGATATGGGCACGTTTGCCTGCTGGCTCTGTATCCGCCTTGGTGCCTCAGGCACCAAGCTACAGCGCGGGCCCTTAAGGCCCACGCCTGTAAAACAATAATCATCTTTCTACACATTCCATTTCCTACTTGACAGTATTCGCATCACACACGGACCTTGACACCATAGCGGCCAGAGTCAAGACGTTGACGAAGTCACCCAACACGACGTTCATATTCTACAACATCGAGGTTACTACTAGCAACGAAATAAGATAGATCAGCTCTCGGCGGTCACCAGTGACGGTGAGTACATAGACTTGGTCTTCAAGACGATCACTCGGAGGAATAACAGCCCCGTCTTGGGCAAACTGACGCCTCTCGTCTATATGCTTATAGCTACAGAGCCGGCATCAGCCATGAGCGCCTTCATCGAGTGGGTCAAGAACAAGGCCAGGAAGAATACGATGGGTATGGGCACCGAGTTCGATATGGTGTTGGTGGCCCACAACGGGATGAATCACGACCACGTTTTGCTCATCAAGACGATGTTGGTGTGGGACATGAGCCCTCCCAAGTGGACGTTCACCGATTCACTGCCGATTTTCAAGTTAGCTATCAACCCGGGTGCCAAGGCCAGCCTCGATGTACTGGCGACAACGTAATGCGCCGTGGTTCCAGCACATTCACCACGATAGTCTTAGTGATGCCGAAGCCATCAGGCACATAGTCACGATGGCCGCCGTGAACTGCAGGTGGCCTGCTTGGCGTTCAGCAGTCCGTGTGACTACTTCATCAACTCAGTGGGGTTGAATACCTTCAGGTTGAGACCGTCGCTGTCGTACCCTGATGATACCGAGATTGTCTACGACACATAGGCGCTGTTGCGCACCTGCGTCTCTCGGGTTGAAAATCACCACCGCACCTACAAGCCTCATGCACGGCAACACCTTCTCGTTTTCATCACGCTTATGTTCGGCCTTATCCTGTACGTGCAGTCGCTCATCTACAACCTCTACTACAGCTACTACGACAAGTCCTCCTCGAACAGGGATACGAGATCATCGGGCTGATTGACTACCTCCATGATCATTGTGCTGATGCTGATCAGGTTGTCGTTGGTGACGGGGTCCATGAACTCGATCAGAGACTTGAGCATGTTATCGGTGAGAGCTTTCTTGTCGTTCTTGGCTTCTACGAACTTGGTTTTCGCCATCGTCATCTCGTCCATCATGGTGGGGGCCTCCTCTGGGAACTCGGGTAGCTCCCACAACACGGCGTCAAGCATGAGATCAGTCCCGTGATCCTCAATAGCCGACATGAACTCAAACGTGGCGAACGTCTTGACCGACATCTCAGTCAGCTGAGGGCTCCCTGACGATGTTGGGTTCACCTGGTGGACGAGGACCAGCGGGAGGCCGGCGAAGGTGGGGCCATCCGGGCGGCAAAGGAAAGCCGCCACCGGGCAGTCCAGTACCTGGACGACTGCGGCCGATGGGTGGAATTCCGGGCATCATTCCAGGGGGTCGCATATCTCGGGGAAAAGGCGTGGTGTTGTCCCTTGAGAGAGGGGGCTTTGTCCATCGGCCACATCGTCGTCTTGATAGCTCGGTCAGGCTGCACAACCCTCTCTCAGACTGAGGGAAGGATAATCTCGCCGTCGGGGCCGATGAGGTCGTAATGGCCTTCCTGAACGTGAGGTCCCAAAACGTCCACCTGCAAGAAGGCTTGGTTTCCATGAGGCTGTAATCAGTACAATAGTGCTAAGTTAGCGCAACATACCTGCCAGGTCGCACACAAATGGGAGGGGAAGCTAAACTTTCGTCCAACGGCATCGGTGAATCTAATCGGGGCTTGTTCAGCCTTCTTAGCATCGTTGGCGAGCTTGGCCTTCGTGTCCTCCTCAATCTTCTTCTTGAGCTCTTCAGCCTCTTCCTTCGCCTTGGCCCTATCCTCCTCAGCTTTCTTAGCCTCCGCTGCCTTGACTGCTAGCTCAGTCTGAAGAGTCGTTCAGTCTCTTCTTGGGCGCTCTTGGCTGCTGTCTCTTTGGCTTCGGCCTCAGCCTTCATGGCCTTCTCAAGCTCAATCCTGGCTAGCTCCACCGGCCTTGTCTTCTCTTCACCTCTTTCTTTCGTCGCGCCTCCTCGGCCCTGAGTTCCGCCCAAACTTCGTCCGAGCCTCCCGCTCGGCAATGGCTCGTTCTTCAGCTTCTTTCTCGCCTAGTTCATAGGCTGCCCTCGTCTCAGCTTCAAACTTCGCCTTAGCCTCAGCCTCAGCCTTGATACGCTCTTTAACTTCTCGTTTTCTCGCCGCTTCAGCAGCCTTCATCTCGGCCTCGAACTTCGCCTTCGCGTCAGTCTCCGCTTTGGCACGGGCGTCAGCCTCGATAGGATTAAGAGCAACTGATAACAGATCAAGAGGGTCAGGGACGCAGATGTCTTCTTCAGATCCAATTTTGCATGATGTCTCAGATCCTACATGTCGCATTACCAACAGAGGGAAAAGGGAATGCACACTCTGCGAGTGCACTCATTGATAATAGCTTATAAGCTCCGTTTGACACTACATGATGCCTGCACGATGTCTTCGATCCGAACTGCATAATGTCTTAGATGCGATCTGCACAATGTCAGATCTGATCCTGCATGAATGTCTCAGATGCAATCTGCACAATGTCAGATCCGATTATGCACAATGTCAGATCTGATCCTGTACGATGTCTCAGATGCGACCTGCGCAATGTCAGACCCATTCCTGAACGATATTGGGCAAGCAGAACAGTGGGTGTAGACCTCTCAGCAGTTTCAGGTTCGTGGCATTACTACTACCAAGAATAATGTTCGGGAGATTGACTGAAGGACGCGGGTCGGATCGAGTTACCGATCAGAGGAATGTCCAGAACCATGCTCAGTTACCCAGGAGCACCATATCTCTATTCCCCCGGGGAAGCTCAGGGATGGTTGATGAGCGAACTAGACAGTCGCACTCGCACGGAACTCCTGCATTTGACAATTTCTCGATTCTGCTGCAAGCTCATGGAACTATTTATACTTCCTAAATCTGAATTGACGAAGGAATATGACTTGATACCCTATACTTTCGATCTGGTGCGGGAAGGAGTTACATTTACACAGTGGGCCTAGAGAAAGGCCGACGTTGCCAAGCAACTTGGTGTCGATGACGAGTCAGGTTCTGAGCACTGTCTTTGACCTGATTGACGTCGAGACCACGCTTTACCCCCTTTACTATTACTTCCATGGGCATAGAGGGTATATGTGTCAAGGGTGATTCGATTGGTACGTTTGACTCAGGCCATAGAGGCCCATATCGAGACGGGTTGGTCTCTGTCAACAGGAAGAACATCTATGCTGATGTACACTTCTTCTGTGAACACCTCTACATTTTAGAACTCTGGCAATGATCCCCCCGGAGCACACTTTACTTCAATGCTGCAGGAGCCTGCCGCCGGATGGCTGATAGGCGAGTTGAACTTCCAACAGCGCAACGAGCAGCTCCTCCACTCCAACATCTAAGAGTTACTCGCCAACTGATCGAACAATTTAAACGCCCTAACGCTAAACTTCAAGAAGGAGCTTGACAATGGTCCGTATACCCTCAAGCTTGTCAAGGAAGATATTTCCTTGACCTAATGGGTCTAGTGCAAGCTATTGTCACTAAGCAAGCTAGGACTAAGCAAGCTAGGATTACCAAGGGCTTGGAGATTTTGGACCGAATCTTCAAGCTCATGGTCCTAAAATCGTACCACTTCTGCCATTCCCCGACAAGACAATAACAGTTACAAGCTTTATCCGAGAATACGAGAAGAGACGTCATACGATCAACACTCTGATACTCCAAGATCAATACCCAAATATTTACGTTAACCCCCCTCCCCTCGATTCCCCAGGGATCACAACAGCCATGACTACCACCACAACCGCAACCAGCAATGCGACCGTAAAATGCCAGTATAATCGACCTCGCGATGGGTACAATAAGCAACGCGACCGTGAACGCCAGCACGACCGATCGAGCGATAGTTACAATGTGCGGACACGACCGTGGCCGTCAAGACTGCTCCAAAAGCTATAATCAAGATGGAGAATACCACAACCGGACATTTGGCGGCAAAGAGGTTCGGTTTGAGAAGAAGTATCCCGCCGAGGAAGAGTAGACTGATGACTGCCGGTCCAGCAGTCCCTGTCTGACAATACCAGCGATACATCTGACAATCAGGATCAAGTTTACCCCTACTGTCATAGTAGGCAGATCAGGCGATACCGTGCCTACCACCACGAAACTTGTTTCCTGCGAGATATGCCAGCGCCCCTTTCTCTCTGAAGCAGTCCTTTGAGAGCACCGCATTGCCAGGACCTATGCCAACCAGGAAGATCTCGGGCGAGAGATGCTAATTACAGTCCCCAAAACAGCCAAGTGCCGCATGTGCAAGCATACCTTTTGCTCCCAGCTCTTATCCATACCCCTTCCAAATATACTATAACCTACCCATCACGACGCCTGCCCCCATCCAAGCCTACACGTACGTGCCAGGTTCGAAAAATCCACCTCCCGGTCAGCCAGTCAACTAAATCGCTTCATCACCCAGAGGGAACGGCCTTCCAACAGTGGGCCTCCTCCCACTGGGAGATTCGCTGTCGGGCCCAAGGCCCTATTCCGGTGAATGGGCCTGGCTAAGGCGCCAGGTACGCTTATCCACTGAAGAGCCACCGCCTGTGGCTCTCCCACCAAGTCATACCTGGCCCTGTCACACTGACACCCGACGCCTCAACCCCCAGCGACTCCTGGACACGTTGACGTGTGGACGCGGACGTGGACGTGGACGTTGGTGGATCTTTTCTCTGTGTCCTGTGTTGCTTGGTGCCAGGCTGTGCGTGCTGGTCTGGTCCGCAACATACTATTCAGACACCTTGATGCCGGATGTATAGGCAAAGCTGATGATCAAGTTATCACGGCAGACCAGCCAATCTTCCCTGTTGGGGGCCGGGCTCCTCAACCTATTCTAATCCCACAGGCCACGTTGGGTATTGGATTCATTGATCCTTGCAGCGTGGATATTCTTGCCTCCCAAAGGTCCTACACTGTTTTTTAACGCCTCAACGCCCGCAACGGAAAGCAATGGTGCTGCGTCAAGCCCTTCCACAGAACCTACGAGGTCTCCTAGGGGATGCCCCAGCCAGCTCTCAAGAGGCCTTCCTAGACTTCCAAAAGATTGCAATCACAGCCCGGGTCCAGGTCCGCTGGGTCCCCAGACATACGGATATTGAAGGGAACGAACAGGCAGACAGCCTAGTCAGAGCTGGAGCCAGGCTACCAGAACTCGGCCAGCTATAGCCTACATTGGCAGGAGCTAGCAGCATACGAAAAATCAAGATCAAGAAACAGTTTACAGATTGGTGGTAACTGATGCTCCCAGTCTACGCTAGATATCAAACACTTGGCCTTGCAAAAGCCTTTCTAACCTGCCTAATGGAACTTGCCTTCCCCCGCTCAGTTCTCCACAACTTACTCACGGGGACTTCGAATGGTAACAACCCTCACATCGCCCTAGGTCTCCGATTAAGGCATTGAAGCCAATAGCCGAACACGAGCTCGAACGAAGGAGCCAACTGGCGCGGCCCGAAACTCACCTTACCACCAGGCTAGGGCTCGCAGGATGTCTCTCTAGTTAGCTTGTTAGATAGACTCCTGTGCGCCACATGCCCCTAGGGAGGCTGGAGCGCTCCGCGCTCCCCTGCCGTTAAAACATCTCTCTCTCCCTCTTTCCACAGAACCTATGGTGGCTGTAAATTGACCAGGATATTACTGCCGTGGCCCTCATTGAGTCGGGCACTTCACTGCCCATTCTCTTGGTGTACAGACCGCTAATCTTCCATGAAAGCAGAACCGAAGACTCCCTCGCATACGGCCGCCTACATTGTCTCCCAACACAAGACGAATTCTGTGAATAACCCAATCGAGCCTACTAAGACTACCGAGAAGCAATCTACTGACCGACCTCATATTCCCTTCGAAACTCACGTCGTAAAGACTCCGAACCTACTTGAAGAAACTGCTGCAGAATGTGTTTATATCTACACTTGCACTCCCCGGTTCACCCGTCGAGTGAGATGCTTTGTTGAGAAGTACGCCAAACTCTGGATAGACCAGGGCTTAGTGGAACTTCCCAGAGGCGAGAAACTGAAAGTTCCGTCGATTAACAACTGGCATGAGCACCAGGTAGCTCAAAGACCTTATCCCTCCGGTCTTAAAGACAGGAAGCTGATCGACTCTGCGTTTGATGAGCTACATCGCCAACGACTGGCATGCTTCATTACTGCCACCGATGCCACATAGTTCTTCTTTCAATTTGGTGTCATGCTGGAACACAGAGACCGCTGCACAATGACAAGCCACCGCGGCCTGAAGACCCTGTTCAATGTTGTGCAATTCACACGACTAAGCCAACGGATCGATGATTCGGTCAGATAAAATGAAAGATGCTTCATTCCTCTATCTACCCGGGCTGAAAGGCTTCCTATTTATCTTACCTAGATGCCGAAGGCCTCTCTAAGGCCTTCGGAAGAGGCTGTATCCGGTCTCGAGCTTTCCAGAGCAAGAGTATTGCCATTTCCCCTGGAAGAATTGGATTGGTTACCACGGCATACAAGTCCTCGACTTTCGCGTTAATGCACCAGGCCTATTACCACCACTGAGGTAATGGCTGCCTTTGCTGCCCTTGAATTCCCAAACCAACTTGTCGCCTTGGAGAAATACATTGGCGCCACTGGATACCTCCATCACCTCATTCCATATCATGCACAGCTCGCCAAGCCACCGCAGAAGAGGGAAGTTGAGCTCCTGGCACAAGGACGTGGTGACGGTAGGGCGGTTAATGGTAACCCGAACAAACGCAAGGCGTTCATGCGCTCGATATCTCCGTCACCATAGCAGTGTTGATGTTCACGGTTAGACCCATATTAATCAGATCCGCCGTCTCCGCCGTCTCCGGGTTCTTGCTCAAACCGCATGTTAGGCACCCTGTCCACATTCTTGTTGTTAACAATGTTCATCATCAGGTTCATGTTCTTGTTGACGTTTATCAGTATCTGATATTGATGTGGGTGTCCCAGACTTGTAGGCCCCATGTCATCGGGTGGAGGATCAAGAACAGGTCGATCCTGATCAACAACGACTTCGTCAGGAAGGACGATGTGATCTCGTCCGACTCCAACGTGACCAATCAAGCGGCCATGAACGGGGAGAAGAATATGTCGGACTTTGTGAAGCACTGCTACGACAAGATGGCGACGAAGAGGGGGATATTGAGCAAGCAGAACAATGGGTGTAGACCTCTCAGCAGTTTCAGGTTCGTGGCATCAGTACTACCAGGAATAATGTTCGGGAGGTTGACTGAGTATAAACACAAGCTCACAGACGTGGGTTGGATCGAGTTGCCGATCAGAGGGATGTCCAGAACCATGCTCAGTTACGTGGCAAGTTACGGGAAGTGCTGGAACCACCCCGTTGAGGATCAGAGCAACATCACCTGGTGAGGTGCGGACGATGACGAAGACGAAATCGAACAACACGTGGTTGAGCGGCATAGACAAATCACCCGGGCGGAGGCAATGGACGAAGCTCTGTTCTGCCTTTTGAAGTTCCGTTTGAACTGAGAAGGTCAATATTTCAATGGCAGGGTAATTAGCTGGATCGACGACGACCCAGCTGTGCCCGAATTTTCTCGTCAAGCCCCCAGTTAACATACAGCATACAACTGTTATCACACAGCATGCAGCATAACGTCAGTTACATACAGCATATACCTATTGTCACATATACCATACACCTATTATTACACCATGCAGCACAGCGTCAGTCTAATGCACCATGTACCTATTATCACAGACTATGCGCATGCAAGATGCACCTATTATTACATACACCATACACCTGTTGTCGCACACACTATGCACCTATTATTACACACCATGCAGCATAACGCCAGTCACACGCAGCATGCACCTGTTGTCACACATACCATGCACCTGTTGCTACACACACTATGCACCTGTTATCACACACACTATGCACCTGTTGTCACACACACTATGCACCTGTTGCCACACACACTATGCACCTGTTGTTACACACACTATGCACCTGTTGTCACACACACTATGCACCTGTTGTCACACACACCATGCACTTGTTGTCACACACACTATGCACCTGTTGTCACACACACTATGTACCTATTATCACACATGCTGCATGCATCTATATGCAACTTATCCCCTAGACCTACTAGGCTACGGGAGGCGGGAGGCGGGAGCAAGCGCTTATGGAAAGGTGGGGCCTTTCCTTCCACTCACATCGTTACATCTCCGCGTTCTACATATCAATTCAATTTGCACGATGTACGCGGTTTTTTGATCTTGCTGATCTGCGTGATTTTGTGATCTGCCGATCTGCGCGATTTTTTGATCTTGTTGATATGCGCGATTTTTTGATCTGCTGATATGCGCGATTTTTTGATCTTGTCGGTCTGCGCGATTTTTTGATCTGCTGATATGCGCGATTTTTTGATCTTGTCGGTCTGCGCGATTTTTCGATCTGCCGATCTGCGCGATTTTTTGATCTTCTCGGTCTGCGCGATTTTTCGATCTGCCGATCTGCGCGATTTTTTGATTTGCCGATCTGAGCGATTTTTTGATCTTCTCGGTCTGCGCTATTTTTTCGATTTGCCGATCTGCGCGATTTTTTGATCTTCTCGGTCTGCGCGATTTTTCGATCCGCAGATCTGCGCGATTGACCTACCTGCCATAGAGAGTTTGCCAGATTTGCTACCAAGTCGTTGACTGGCAGATGCAGCATCTATTATCACGATGTTGTATATGTAACCGATCTTCCTATTCACGAAGGCGTCTTCATGCACAAGGCTAACGGTATGAAGGTCTACGTGTTCTGCTACCCAAGCTAGTACATCATCACACAGACTGACATGAACTTTGATCACGATCATGAGCGGCCCTATATACGAATACACAGATTAGCCCGCCATTGTACTCGAGGAGATGACGTAGGATGGGTCCTTGGTGTACATTAGCACTCTGTTCATGGACGGCGGAGCTCTCACGAAGCCGAGCATGTGCGTGTACAGGCCTATAACCAGGAACAGGACAAGAACAAACCCGCCTACGCCGAGACGACCTTCGGCAAGTCCGATAACTCGCCGCTGATTACTGCGTCCGACGCATTCCTCATTATGGCTTCTTGCATTATCGACAATATCTCCGTCTCCGAGAGTCTGGGTGTACCCGATCTATACCTCCCTCTCGGGACTTCCAGCAGCATCCCTGGCTCACTCGGATAGTGCTGCTTCAGGCTTCAGGACGGGCGACTGTTTGACCTGTATCACCCACGCGATCCCGTAGTTGCATCCGACGGTCCTTATATGTATATATCTCCCGTCGGTGTCCATGAACGTGACTCTCTCCACATCGATTGTCACGTCGGCCTCCTGAAGCTCGGCGGGTTTCTTGCGCTCATACGCCAACTTGATTGGATCGTTGCTCAAGGGGCTCTCCATGGACCTGAACGTGTTGATACTGCCGTACGACCTCGTGTACGCGTTCGTCTCTGTGAAACGGAGATTACAATGAGTGCACTAGCGGAGCCTCAGCTGGTAATGCGACAGTCTCTCTGATCTGACCACCAGGTCCTCTCGCCAACGTCTTCGTCAAGACCAACATAATTAGGCTTGAATCTCTCCTTCGTGACCACATCCTCGAGCGTGTGCATCTTCTTGTACAGGATCATAGGCTCCGACTACAGGTATCGTCTACGCATTTATATGCAGTCTCAACGGAAGACGGAGTTCACCCAGTCGGATTGGGTGATTGCATGCTGCTGGCCAAAGCACATCTTCACATGACTTTAAACGGCAAACATATGACGCCGTCCAGAAACCAACACTCTCACAAAGATTTACATCTAGAGTTTGCAAATGGGAGTGGTGGAGGGCACGAATATCATCTCCGTCAACTTACCTAACGCTCGAAAACCCCAACAATGAGGTTATCGATATTTCATTAGTGTCGAACTCGTGCAGACCAACAATCCCGATTTATTGAAGACATTCACCACACAATGTCAGATGCGATCTTGCAGCACAAACAGTTGCGACCCTGCACGATGTCTCAGATGTCTCAGATGTCTCAGACTAAACGTTAACAGATGCGATGTGATCATGCACGGCGTTATATCCGAGCCTGCACGATGTCCAATGTGAATCCATCGCACACCCCTATCACTTGATCCCTCTTCTGTCTTGCACTGTCGGCCATACAGATTCTCTCTCTCTCTATCTCTATCTCTCTTGCTCGCACTCCCAGGAACCCAGCCCAACAGCTAAAATCATCTCCCCCTCCCCCAAAAACGCAGACAACCTCGCTCTCTATCCTTCTCCACTCGGTCAAACTTGTCTCACTTTGCTCACCTTGCCGCTGCAGATACGCCACCAGATGCAATCCTGCATGATGTCTCCATGACCATGTTCATCTTGTCGATCGTGACCCTGCTTCTGACCACGGTGATGCACAAGTCACTGAGTGGATAGGCGTTCATGACTATATACAGGCGGCCGAACATGTCCGCCAGATAGTCAAGGCCGTCACCGAGCTTAGTACGATCCTGTGTCGATTCAGACTGAGTCACAGCATCTACATCATCCTCGCTACCGCTCATGGCCATGCTCAACTCGGGGACATCTGCTAGTGGCGTTTCGATTATCATCGCCAGTCGTCGGGCCACGATGCTCCTCACCGTCATCAAGGCCCTACCGAGTCTGTTGGGGGGGGGGGGGGGGGGGGGGGGGGGGGGGGGGGGGGGGGGGGGGGGGGGGGGGGGGGGGGGGGGGGGGGGG